>PVKB01000004.1:1307135-1380172 GCA_004027205.1 Ctenodactylus gundi | reverse complement strand
TTTCTACCAAGTAAGTCAAGGGATTTTGATTTTGTACCTTCTGGCTTGCCTAAAGGCACGAAAATTACCTAGCATTTCGTGTGCACAGGAAAAAGCGTTAGAAGGGATTGCCTAGGAGCGGTAAGCACTCCTGAAAGTCTTTGCCTTAATAACTGTGCCCGGAAGCAACTATTAGGTCTTCGTTCTCAGAAGTGTAAAACAAGGGAAAGGTCTAAAGAACAGTTTCCGGGATTTTTAGTTCTTTGTGTTTCCTGAGCCATTAATGCGGTTCTGAGTTTACCAGAGCAAGCGCTTCTTATATATGTACAATTGCTGGCAAACGAGTGCTGCTGCTGACACCTTGCAGATCCAGGCCAGGTTTCCCGCCCGACGCGGGCGGCGATCCGGGGCAGGCTTCCCTCCGGGGCGGAGCTTTGTGTGGCCGCTCTTACGCAGCAGGAGGCGGGGCTTGCCGCCGGGGGAGGCGGGGCCTGCCAGGGACTTCCCCTGGGCCGAGCTGCGCAGCGGGTGCGAAGGGCGGCCTCTCCGTGGCGGGCTGGGGGCCGTGGGGGTGGCTGAGGTGGGCGGCGCGACCCCGCTGACCCTGGGAGGTCCCTGCGGGCTTGGGAACCGTTTCAGGAGCCTAGCCCCTGCCGGGGTGGGCGTTGCCGGGGGGCTGAGGGCCGCGGGCCGCCGCTCCCGGGGGCGCCGGGACCATGTGCGCGCGCGCGTTTCTGAGGCCGGCGCGGCCGCAGCGCTGCTCCGTCCCGGTCGGTAGCCTCCTCCTCACTCCGGTTACTGCCTGCGGACGGGGCTCCTGGGCGCCTGGCTCGGAGCCGGCTGGCCGCTCCCCGCGAGGGCGGAGCCCCAGAGCGTCCCCTCGCCCGGTCCCCGCTCGAGGTGCGCCCAGGCCCCCGCCGGGCCGTGAGGGAGCGCTCTGGGGCCGGCCGGCCGTGGGAGCCCCTCAGGCTTGAACAGCAGGTTTTTAAAAGATGTGTCTGTCTGTCGTTTTTACTTTTAGGGTTTTGGCCAAATTGGGCGAGGGCACAAAATAACCACTTACCCCTTCTCGCCGAGGAAGAGCGGGAGAAAGGGTAAGTAAGGATGAATCGGGTGGAAGGAGCTAGAACTTCATCCTGAGGGAGAGAAAGAGGAAGAGAGAGAGGGAGAGGGAGAGAGAGAGCACGAGAGCTCTTGCTAGCAAAAAGGGATCCAGAGCTTCCCCTGGGGAAGTTAGGTCTGCTTTCTACTTTTCCTCGGTAGCTGGAGACCCTTTTTTCAAAAGTTAGAGGCCCCAAAATAAGACTTTTTTTTTTTCAGACTTACGAAATTTATATAATAGTTTGGAAGTTTGATGGCTTGCTTGAGCATACATCCGTTTTATGCGCTTGACTTCTCAGAAAACTTATTTTCACATCTCTTATCTTGGAAAGTTGGCCCTCTAGGTGTCTGTTTTGGGCCAATATTTTATTTGCTAGCTTTCACTAATCCCTGATACATGACAGTAGGTGTTAAGGAATTAGAGTCCTGCTTGATAATTAAAAGAACCCCCGTTTTTTTCCCCCAGGAATCCTTGCATTTTAACCGGACTACTAAAAATATCTTTTAGAGCCCCCAAGCATAGTTAATAACAGTTTTAACAAGGTTTGAAGTTCTTTGGGTATCTTCTTTCAGAGTTATAGAAGAAGGAATTTGGGAGAGGAGAAGTTACCTTGCTGTCCTTTTTCTGTTAGCTTTTATTTTAATGTACAGACAGTGTACTCACTTCTGAAAAGTTGTCAGCAGATTGAAGTCCTGCGAAGTATATTGTGATTTTCAGTGTAATCACTTTCATTGGTCCTTCTGTGGGACTTTTTTTGTCACATCTCCACTATACTACTTTTCTGGTCAAGTGAAACACAGCTCCTCTTAGACTTTTGGGAACTCCTTGGCATGGTATAGGTCACACACACACACACACACTTTAAATGAGTTGAGTCTAGTTATCACACTAACAAAAATACAGTAATATAGTCTTGGATACTGACATGTAAAATGAGAATTGGCCTCTATTACTGTCTTGTCATTGGCTGCTTGTGACACTGCCTTCTTAACTGTATGCAGGTGGTAGATGACCACATAAATATGAAAAACAAGGAAATTATTGTTTATTGCTGATTGATCATAAATCATTTGAATATATTATCCCTTTCCTACCATGTGCAGGTTACATTTTTAAAAGGATTATTGATATTTAAAAGCAGTTGAGATTGTGGAGATGTCTTACAGTTTTTCTGTGGATTTTTGTCATTATCCTGCCTTTCTACTACAGCCAATAATAAATTGTAAAGGATAACTGACCATAGTGATTTGTGTCCTTCAATGAATAGTATCGTAGTCATTTCCCAGGGTAACAAGTAATTGTGTAAGTACAATATTTAGATGAGGATGACTTTTTAAATTGTCCTATTAGAAGAAACATTGAGAAAGTTAAGAATGATGGACTTAAATAAATAATGAAGCATGGGTTTTTATACATTTAGCCAAGTGAGATAAGTTCTTTTGTCTGTTTCTGGTTCGTAGAGTTATATAAGGTCAAAACAAAATTTAGACTTAAATCTTGCAAGAATATGAAAGACAGATTGAGTCTCCACTCTGAGATGATCATTATTAGAATTTGGTATTTATTTCCTCAACTTTTTGTTCCCTATATAAATATACTATATATAATCTGTATACACATATAAATTTATACACATAAATATACTTAACACATTTTAACTATAAATAGACAATATGTTTGTATGTTATGTATAGTTAATTATGTTAATCACACGTATAGCTTAGATATATATTAGTATGTCTGGTTATTATATAGAACTTTATTATACAATGTAACATTACAACATGAACATATATGATACTGTTACTTGGTAAGAGTGTAAATTTCTTCCTTCATGATTTTGGCTACTTATTATACTGCCACTCCTTGTTCTTTCTCAGATCCTCATGTGGAAATAGAATGCCTGTATGTATGTATGTCTGTGGAGCTGAGGACCAAGCACCCAGCCTGGTATATGCTAGGCAAAGGTTCTACCACTGAGCTATCCTTTTGGCCACTATGGTCTTTTATAATAGATAGGGGCTTAAATGTTACCTGTCATTGTATTAGATATGTCTCTTTGGACGAGGTAAAACTTCTTTGTTCCTTTATTTATCTGTCCCAACAGAATAATAAGTATATATATATTTTAAAAATGTGTAAAACAGTTCCTGGTGTGTAGTCTCTGTTAATTTCCTTCCATGTTTCTCCTGTTGGCTGCTATTAATTTCTTATAATCTTCCTTTTGATAGTAGAAAGCATTCTACTACTTGCTTTTTTGTAGGTGCTAAATCTTCTGGTTATATGCATTTTTCACATTAGATTGCCTGCTGTATCTGATCCTGAAATTTCTGGGAAAAGAACTGACATCTCATGTGGCTTGATTTTCCCTTATCAGTCATTCTATAGCCCTGCCTGCAGAGTGTCAGCCTGAAACATGGGGGGAAGAGTTTCTATGCTGTGTTTTAAAAGCTGTGACTCTGTTGCCAAAGATTGAAAGACATACTGCTGTATTTAGCTGAGTGCTTAAAGTTGGGATTTCTATTTTAGTAATGTGTTTGGTTTATATAAGAATTACAATAAAAATGCTGATGCTTTATGTCCAAGCTGTCATGATTTTCCAAGTTTTGGTTTTAATATATGGCTAAGCTGTGTGTTTAGTGTATCCAGTACTGCTCTGGAAGCTGAGAAAGACAAGCCCATAGACATCTAATTTCACACCAGACACCTTGTTTCACTTTGCTAAGGAATACATTTTGTCAGTAGATTATAGGCATATCAGCTGTACTGCTGTAGGTTGTGGCATTTCTGTTATACTGGTCTGTAGGGCTTAGTATGATGTTTTATTCAAATGACAGCATACAGAAAGTAAGCACCTTGTCAGATAAGCACATTTCCCACGGGTGTCTTCTCATGTCATTGTTTTTTATAAGTTAACAAGGAGAAATAATTTCTATCCCTGGTGAGTTTTACGTTGAGATTTTTTTGAAGCAAAAATATTCTTAAAAAGCCTCATTTAAAAACCTATTGTATTTCAAGAGTTATTTTTAAGTATAATGTTTTGTTATGTTAGCAGTCAAGTTATAGGAATAATACAGTGAATAGCATTTAGATTTTCAGGTCAGAACACCAAAGATTTTTTTTTAACCTGATCGTGTACTCATTATTAGTGCTAATGTTTACTTGAATTGATAATGTATAATAATAACTTTTGAAGGCAAAATGTATTCTAAGTTCTAGCCTGGAATGGCTGAATCACATCTCCCTCTGTTCTGAGATACTAAGGGGAATTAAAAAAAAAAAAAAAAACCTCTGAAGACTGTGCTTCCTGGGTTTTAGAATAGGCTTTGTCATTGCTTAGTTGTTGTGACCTTGACCTTCCCTTTAAAATAGGGTAATTATAATTACTGTGAGACTCAGAGTTAGTAAAGCAGCCAAATATATGCCACAAAATAGGTCCTTAGTAAATAGTAGTTTCATTTTTACCTCGAGGTCCTTGCTGGCTACATGAAGAAAGACCCTCTACAACCAGTCTAACCCACCAGCCAAGACTTATGGCTTCAGTGGAGGAAAATTGTCCATGAGTCTTGGATTTTATGGTGGGGCCTGTTAAAGGGGCATGCAGAGTAATGACAAAGGAGAGCAGACTGAGAGTCCTTGCGCTTTTGTTTAGTGTATGGACTTAGCTCAGTAAATTGCTTGGCTCACAGAGCCATCTTTTTCTTTGGCTTCCCCATTGATCTTTTGTCAGCTGTTTCATTGGAAACTTATCTTCTGCTTCGTTCAATAACTTTTTTCTTTGTTGCTGTGATAATACCTGAAAAACCATTTTTTCCACTTTTTTTATGAGTTAGACCTAATAATAAATGTTTATTGTTTTTTAACATTTATTTTTCCCCATGTGCTAAGTTGAGTAGATTTTCTTGCTCTTTTGTTGAGTTACAGTTTAGTCATTAACCTTTCTCCCACTTTTAAAAATTATGTATGTTGAAATGGAGTGCAGATACAAAGATTAATAGTCACTGTCCTTAATAAGGAGCTTACAGTATAATAGGACTATGGTGTCTATATGCAATTTAAATATCATGGAGGTAGGCTTTCGTGTAATAGAAGCCTAGCAAGAGCTCTTGGTCCCTGATGAAAATACTAAGGGAAGGTTTTAGTGGTAGTTGTATTTAAGCTGAGGCTTGAAAGCTGAGGAGGAGTGGGCAGCTTGACAAGCAGCAAAGCATTTCTAAGGGACCTGATAGTATGAGTGGATGTATGGCCCTGTGACTGTATGTGGGTCAGTGATATTAGTGTGAAGGGCCAGATCAGGAGTGAAGCAGATGAAGGTAGGTAGTTAATTCAGTATGCACTTCATATCGCATGTGTATTACTAATGAACCACTGAGGAACTGTGAGTGATAAAAAATATCACCATGAAAGCAGTGTACTGGGTAGATTGGGGATAGGGTTAGGGATGTAGCAAAATTAAGGTCATTGAGGACCGTGTGTTAGTATAAACTATATATAGAGATTGAGAACAGAGACAGTGATGGAAGTTGTGGGGATACAGAAGTGAGACTTTTATAAGAGAGAATTAGCTGGTTTTGTGACTATGCAAATGTAAAAGGTGGAGGGGGAAAGAGGGTAGTAGAATCCTTCCCAGGTTTCTGAGGGGTGAGGGGAAAAAGAGGAAGCGGGCTTGAGGGATATACTGAGCTTTGAGCATGTTGTGTTTAATGTGCTTGTGGGCTTCTATCACTGATGAGTGAGAGGTGTCTAGAATGCATCTGGGAAAAGGATTCTGAAACATCAGAAGACATTGCAAAAGCTAGAGATAATTCTTTTGAATTCTTACCATGTGGGAAGTAATTGAAGAGATGGAGAGGGATAAAAATATTTAGAAGAAATGTGAAAAGAACAAAAAATCTTAGAGAATATTAAAGTTTAAAAGACAAGCTAAGAAAGGTAAAGATACAAGAATGCTGAAAAGAAGTAGCCAGAGAGACTGGGAGAAAAAGAAATGTGAAGCCTGTAACATTTTAAGGGATATGTACAGATAATGTTTAGGGAAGCATATAAATGCATCATCTCACAGAGTTACCCCCACCCCTGCCTTTTATGGCAAGAGCAAATGAAAGGTACTCATTTGGCAAAAGTCCCAATAAAATACAGTATTAATTGTACTACTTACATTGTATATTGTATCTCTAGAGTTGTTTCTTTGATTTACATCTCTCTATTCCTGTTTCCTCCATTATCATTGTTTATTCTCTTTGTATTTTTAAAGATTCCACTTGTAAATCAGGTTATGTGGTATTTCTTTTGGTATGTATGTCCTATTCCAGTTAGTATAATGTCTTTTAGGGTCATCAGGGTATCAGGATTGTGACAAATAGCAATACCTTTTTTTTAAAATTTGAAGACTGAATAGTATTTTATTGTATATTTGTATCACAGTTTCGATATCCATTCCTCTGTCTATGCATACTTGGGCTGTTTCCATATGTTCACATTCTTTAGGATAGCTACTATCAAAAAGACAAGAAACAACTAGTGTTAGCATTGGTATGGATCAAAGGGGGCCCTGGTCCACTGTAGGTAGCAATGTACGTGGATACAGCCATTATGGAAACAATATGGAGGTTCATAAATTAAAAATAGGACTACCACATGACCCAGTAGTCCCAAAAGAATGGGAATCACTGTCTTTTAAAGATAACAATTGTGAAATCTAAAAGCTCTCCAGGGGATTTTAATATGTACTCAAGAATGAGAAAGACTAAACTACTGTGGTATGTTTTTCTTTTTAAGAGGGAGAAACAACATATTTATGCTGAGATGATCTCTATAAAAAGGAAAACGATAAAAATACAGTTGCCTGTGTTCTTGTTCCCCCTTTTTTGTGAATGAACTTCATGTTTGCTTATTCCTTCACTGCTTTTTAATTCACATATGACCCTACTAGTACCTAGTTTACACAACTGTTTCCTGGACTGGAGTTCCAATGTTGTCTTGCCCTCACCATGTTTAGCCTTTTGCATATGTTATTCTCTAACCAAATCAGTTGTAGGTAGAATAAATTTCATTTTTCATCATTAAAAATTGAAAAATTATTTCACAATAATATTTACCAGGAAACTAAGGGGAGAGTAACCATACCAAACATAAAAAAGTTTCTTCAGTTTAATACTGAATCTGCTATATTTAAGGCTCTGAATGCAGTGATACAGAAGATGGGAAGGATGCATATGAGAGCATTCCAGCCCTGAAGGGACTCTGAGCCCAGTAGGAGAACTGGGTGTGCAAATACTTTTATGTGTCTGTTGTCGAGGTAGAGTTTAAGGTATGGTGGATTCAAAATGGACTTCTTTATTTTGTGTGTTCCTAAAGTTTTCATAGGAGAGATGGTGTTTGCGTTCTTGAGGTTCAGAAAAGATCAAAGCAAACATGACAACAGCAAGAAGGGGGTCTTTAAATTTTTTCCTCTTACTATTTTGCTTGGCTATACCAAGATATGCTTGTCTTGGAGGGAGTTCTTAGGGAATAAAGATGTTTTGATTTACATAGGGATATATCAGCATTTTTTCCCTTTGTGGTATAAACTTTCTACAAATTGATCACTACTGGTTTGTGGTATATTTGACAGCTAAAACAGACCGGAGCAATTAATCATAGTGTCTGGGGGATGAGGTTCAGGCAGTGATATTTTTCAAAGCATCGGGTTTTTTTTTTTAAAGGCAGTCAGGTTAAAAAACCACTGCGCGGTTTGTTTAAATGAAAGGCTGCGATTTGGAGGAATTAAAAATAGGTTAGAGTTTTGCAGTTCTTCTAATAGCTGTATGTCCTTAGTTAATATACTTAGACTTCTCTAAGCTTATTGTACATGGGAAATGAAATGGTAGTATATCTGTCCTACTTATCTTTCAATGCTGTGCATATCAGAATAGCTGATTTGTATGAAGAACCATTATGTATCTGTGAAGTATGACAATGACATACTTTGTTGTTCCTCCCCAGAGTAGACAAACTTCAGAGCTGTGAGATAGTAATTATTGTATGGGTTGGAACAAATATTTCACCATCATAAAATTTTGATTACTATGTCTGGAAATTTCTAAAAAATTGAAGATATCAAGCAAAAATTCAAATTCTTATTGGAATAGTAAGCAGCTGACTCATTTGTAGTTTGATATATTCTAGTGTATACAATTACACAGATTTTTTGTGATTAAGATTATAAAGTATGTTTATAAGAAGTATTTTTAGGGAGTGGGTATGTAGTTCAGTGTTAGAGTGTACTACTTCTATATTTTTTGATGTCAGTAATGTAGTTGTTTAGTATTCAGTGTCAATATGTACTTGTTTAATATTAAAGTGGTATATATATTATTTGGCATAGCTCAGAGATTAAAGCCATGGCCTAGCAAGTGCAAAGCCCTGAGTTCAGTTCCCCAGCACCACATAAGCTGAACGTGTTGGCACATGTCTGTAATGTGAGCTAGGGAGGCTGAGGCAGGAGGATTGCTGTGAATTTAAGCTGGACTGGGCATGTAGTGAATGCAGGACCAGGCTAGGCTGCAGCGAAAGACAGAAATTTAAACAAAACAAAACAAAACAAAACAACAACAACAAAAAACAAAACAAAAGAGAAGATATATATATTTAAAAAAAGTCTTCCAGAATATAGTAAAAACTCTTGCGTATTGTGGAGCACCACAAATTTATTTGCATTGCAGGTTCCATTATGTTTGTTAAGTGTACAGGGATATGTACAGGGATATGTTCTGTCTCTGTACTGTGGGAGCCTGTTATATTGTCATGTAGGAGTGGTCATCCATTTGATACTGTAACTTACTTTAGTTGAGAAGTGGTATTATTTAAAATGGCAAAACCGAACATAAACTCTAAAGCCAGGGTTCTTTGGTCTGATTCGTCACTCCTTTGTGTTATTTCTTGTTAGCCTTTCTGAGCTTTGTCTGTAAAATTGGGATGCATTAACTCATTGTTGTTTTGTAACATCAAGAACACAGTGGCTAAAAACAGTAATCATTTGTCATGTCATGGTTGCTGTGGGTCATCAGTTTAGGGAGTTCTGGTTCAAGGTCTCATGAGGCTGCTGTCAGATGTCAGTCAGCAAGAATTGCAGTTAATGGAGCACGATGGAGGACAGATAAACTTTTGACCTGGCCTGCTTGTGTGGCCAATGTGTTGGCAGATTGGTTTCTTTCTGTGAGGTTTTTCATGGGCCTGTTCTCATGAGAGCTGGCTTCCTCCACATCAGCATCCAAGACCCCAATATGGAAACTACACGCTTTTCATTATCTAGTCATTAGGAAAAATGTATTCTTGTCTCATGGACAGTTTCTTAACTGGTGTGTGACGAAGCTTTATGAGGGCATGAGGCAAGGATACTGAGGAGCATATTTTGGGGGTTGATTACATGAGAGAATAATAGCCTCACCTCGCCTAGGATTGCTTTATGTTTTTTTTTTTGTAAAGAATTTATGCAAGTAAATCATTAAAATGTCATATAAGTAGGAAATAGAAGAGACAGTGTTTGCATTGATGAATAAAATTGAGACTGGGGTAGAAACTAAATTATGCTTCATGTTGTGAGCATTGTAACACTCTTTGTAAAAAGCTTGCCTTTTTCTTTAAAAATTGCCTTATTTTTATCAGCTCTCATTATATTTAAGAAATTTATACATGTAATAGTAAGCTAGAGCAAAGAGGTATTTTCAAAGTTTTTTTTTTCCATCTGCTGGTATAAAAGTGGTACATCAAGTGGGAAGAAATATGAAATAACAGTTATGGTAGCAAGAACCTTTTAGTCACCTGAGTAAGCTTCAGCTTTCATCTGCAAAGATGCCATCTCTTTGATGACACCTCTTTGTACCTCTCCTTTGGTATTTCTCTCTTTTGTCTGGGCTATCGTTAGTTGTAGACTTATATTACCTTTTTAGATTGCCGACTTGTCAAGGTAAGGGATGTGTCTTCTTAGTGTCCTCCAGCACCTTTGTTTAATCCAATGATTTGGACTGAAATAGTGCTTGGTGATTATTTGCTGAACTGAATAGGTTTGCTGGCAGAACTCTGGCCTTTATTCTTTCCCTAAAATCTCAGACAAATAGGGTTGTATTTTGCTCAAGTGGCAGTAATAGTAGTAGTAGTTCCCACGATTCATCTGTAAGCCTGTCTTTTAGAGGTCCCTGATTTACCATTGGAGGTCAGAGGTTTGGACTGCTAGATGCTTAGCATGGCTTCCTCACTCATGACCCAAGTAGGCAAGCAAGCAGATACTCATACCCGCAACAGACATCCCTACGTGACTTTGAAAATCTTGTTGAATTCTTGTTTATTTGGTAATTTATAATATAGTTTTTAACTTTTTAGATTTAAAGTACCCAAAAGATAAATATGTGCAACTTTCTAAGATGTAATGAGTCATAAAAATTTAGTCTTTGTAATTTTGTCCAGAAGTTTATTTTGAGATAGGTCTTTATAATGGCACTTTGACACATGCACTTTTGTATCTTTCTTTTGGAAAATGTAGCATTAATGGTCGCCTTTTGAAAATCTTCTTGCTATATAGATAGAGGATACATTGTAAACACAATACTCTGTTTTAGTTTCACTGGACTTTTTTTTTAATGAAGGAAAGTGGTGTTAATTTTGTAGCTAATTGTAGTGTTAATTTTGGTTAAATTTTTTTATTATTTGCAGGAGTTTCATAGTGGAGTTTTTAGGGTCTTCCATGTAGATAATCATATCATCTGCAAATAAGGATAGTTTGATCTTCTCCTTTCCAATGCAGTTTCCTTTATTTCATTTTCTTGTCTGATTGCTATGGCGAGTGTTTCAAGGACTGTGTTGAATAAGAGTGGTGAGAGTGGGCAGCCTTGTCTTGTTCCTGATTTGAGAGGGAACGATTTCAATTTGTCTCCATTTACTATGATATTTGCAGTAGACTTAGCATATATGGCTTCTATGAGTTTTAGGTAGGACCGTTCTATACTTATTTTTCTCAGTGTTTTTATCATGAAGGGTTGCTGGATTTTGTCAAAGGCTTTTTCTGCATCAATAGAGATAATCATGTGGTTTTAGTTTTTGCTTTTGTTGATATGGTGTATTACATTGATTAATTTACGTATGTTGAACCAGCCTTGGATCTCAGGGATGAAGCCCACTTGATCATGGTGTATGATCTTTCTGATTACTTGTTGGATTCTGTTTGCCAGAATCTTATTGAGGATTTTTGCATCTATGTTCATTAATGATATTGGTATGTAATTTTCCTTCCTGGTTAGGTCTTTGTCTGGTTTTGGGACTAATGTGATGCTAGCCTCAAGAAATGAGTTTGGTAATATTCCTTCACTTTCTACTTTATGAAATAGTTTGAGGAGGATTGGAGTTAGTTCTTCTCTAAAGTACAGAAAAATTCTGCTGTGAATCCATCTTGGCCTGGACTTTTGTTTATAGGTAGAGCTTTTATTACTGCTTCAATTTCTGTGTGCGTGATGGGATTGTTCAAGCTTTTTATATCTTTCTCATTTAATTTTGGTATTTTATATGTATCTAGGTAGTCCTCCATTTCTTCCGAGTTCTCAAATTGGTTAGAATATAGGTATTCAAAGTAATTTCTTATAATATTCTGGATTTCTGCAGAGTCTGTTATAATTTCACCCTTTTCGTTTCTAAGTGTACTAATCTGTGCCTTTTCTTTTCTTGAGGAGGTTAGCAAGAGGTTTGTCAATTTTGTTAATTCTTTCAAAGAACTAGCTCTTTGACTCATTATTCTTTTTTATTGTCTTTTTAATTTCAATCTCATTTATTTCAGATCTGATCTTTATAATTTCTTCTCTTCTACTGCCTCTTAGCTTAAGTTGTTCTTGTTTCTCTACGCCCTTAAGGTGCATCATTAGGGAATTTATTTGTGACTGTTGTGTTCTATTGATGTGTGCATTTATGGCTATGAATTTTCCTCTAAGTACTGCTTTCATTGTGTCCCACAGGTTTAAGTATGATGTACTTCCATCATCATTTAACTCTATGAAGTTTTTGATTTCTCTGATTTTTTCCATGATCCATTGTTTCGTCAGTAGTAAGTTGTTAAGTATCCATGTATTTGTGCATTTTCTTCTGTTTCTGGTGCTGTTAAGTTTCAGTCTCATTCCACTATTGTCTGAGGGTATGCACGGAATTATTTCTATCCCTTTGTACTTGTTTAAGCATGACTTATGTTCTAGGACATAGTCTCTTTTAGAAAATGTTATACGTGCTGCTGAGAAGAACGTGTAGTCAGTTGATGTTGGGTAGAAGACTCTATAAATGTCTGTTATGTCCAAGTTTTCTGTAGTGTCTTTCAGCAGTTGTATATCTTTGTGGATGTTTTTTTCTAGTTGATCTATCTATTTGTGATAGTGGAGTATTAAAGTCCCCTACTGTAATTGTATTGGGACCTATGTGTCCTTTCAGATCTAGTAATTTTTGGTTTAACTAATTGGGTGCTCTATAGTTGGGGACATATATATTGATAATTGTGATTTCTTCCTGTTCTAGTGTTCCTTTAACCAATATGTAGTGGCCATATTTGTCTGTGTTCACCTCTTTTCTTTTGAAATCTGATGAGTCTGAGATTAATGTAGCTAGCCCTGCTTGTTTTCTGGTACCTGTTGCATGAAATATTGAATTCCAGTCTTTTATTTTCGGTCTTTAAGTTTCCTTGTGGGTGAAATGTGTCTCTTGTAGGCAGCAAATTGTGGGTTTCTGTTTTTTGATTCAGTCAGCTAGTCTGTGTCTTTTGATAGGTGAGTTGAGGCCGTCCACGTTTAGGGTAATTGTTGAGGTATGTTTGGTGTGTCCTGCCATCATTGTAGTTTTTCCACCTTGTTTACTGGCTACTTTTTTCTCAGCTCATGCTCTTCTAGCTTTTATCTTTTTTTCTCTGGGGTCACTTGTGTCATTGTCCTCTTTTTCACTATCCAAGTTTCCTTTGGGAATTCTCTGCAGTGACGGCTTAGTGGCTGCAAGTTTCTTTAAGCTTTCTATACCATGGAAAACTTTAATTTCTCCCTCCAGTTTAAAAGATAATTTTGCTGGATATAGTAGTCTTGATTGGAATTTGTGTTCTTTCAGTGTTTGAATGACATTGCTCCATGATCTGACTTTTAGAGTCTGAGTTGAGAAGTCTGCAGTTATCCTAATGAGTTTACCTAGTACGTCACCTTCTGCTTTTCTCTTATCTTTTCAGTATTCTCTCTTTGTGTGGGTTTCTAGTACTTTAATTATTATGTGTCATGATGAGGCTCTCTCCTGATCCATAGTGCTTGGTGTTCTAAATGCCTGCAGTATTTCAATGTTCATTTCTCTTCTAAGATTTGGGAAATTTTCTTCTATAATTTCGTTGAATATGACTTTTAAACCTTTTATTTCGTCATCGGTCTTCTCTTGGATTCCCATAATTCTCAGGTTGTTTCTTTTTGAATCATCTATCAGTCGTTGTAATGATTCACTTTCTTCTTTTTTTACTTTGTGCTCTTTATGGTCTTTCTGTTCCCGCTCCATCATTTTGTCTTCTAGGTCTGATAATCTGTTTTGAAATTATTCAATATTGTTGCTTATTGTGACCTGTATGTTTTTCACTTCCTGGATATCTGTATATATATATTTAATGTCTTTGTTGTGTTCTTCTCTCATTTGTATTTTATTATCTTCTGGTTCATTTCTTCTTTGATCTCCTCTACTTGCTTCTCAAAGCTAGCTTTTAAAAAATCAATAGCTTTTCTCTATACTAACAATGAACTTATTGAGCAAGAACTCAGAAAAACAGTTCCATTCTCAAGAGCTCAACAAATAATTAAATATACAGGAGTATACCTAACCAAGGAAGTGAAGGACTTATATGAAGAAACCTGCAGTACATTGAAGAAAGAAGTTATAGGAGACATTAGAAAATGGAAAGGCATCCCCTGCTCATGGATCATCAAAATAAATATAGTCATAATGACTATACTACCTAAACTGATATATAGACACAATGCAATTCCTATCAAAATACCTACAAGAGTCTTCAACGAACTTGAAACAACAATTCGAGACCAAGAATAGCTAAAGCAATCCTGAGCAACAAGACCAAGGCAGGAGGCATTACAGTTCCTGATATCAGGCTGTACTATAAAGCAATAGTTGTAAAAACAATTTGGTAATGGCACAAAAATAGACAGATAGATCAGTGGAACAGAATTGAAGATGCAGAGACAAACCCAGATACCCTCAATTACTTAATCTTCGACAAAGGGGCCAAATGCATGCAATGGAAAAAGGACAGCCTGTTCAACAAATGGTGCTGGGAAAACTGGACATCCACATGCAGAAGAATGAATCTAGTCACACACTTATCACTATGCACCAAAATCAAATCAAAGTGGATCAAAGACCTAGACATTAAAAATGAAACACTAAACCTTCAAGAAGTCATATTAAGCCAATATCTAAAGGACATAGGGTTAGTTAAAGACTTTTTTGATGACACCAAAAGCAAAAGAAATTATTCCCCTTATTAACAAATGGGATCTTGTCAAATTAAAAAGTTTCTGCACATCAGAGGAAACTATCAACATTGTAAAAAGAGAACCAAGAGATTGGGAAAAAATATTCACCACCAACATCTCAGATAGAAAGCTCATAACTAGAATATACAGGCAGCTGAAGAAAAGTAAGCCTACCAGAATAAAGGATCCTATTGAAAAGTGGGCAAATGAAATGAAGAGGCAGTTCACTCGCGAAGAATTACAAATGGCCAATAGATAACATGAAGAGATGTTCAACATCTCTAACCATAAGAGTAATGAAGGGAAATGTTTGTAATGTCATTATTATTTGTATTTTAGGTTGAATTTATTCCATATAATTTTTCCTTTACTGGACCAATAAATTTAGAGCAATGTGGGAATTTTTTCTTTTTTTTTCCTTCAGGTTTTCCTATTCCTTTTATCATTTATCATTTCCTAGCTACAACTACATGTTTGCCATCTTTTCTGTTAACCTAGCTCCCTTTATAGTTTTGGACTTAGTTTGGCCCTACACCTGCAGAGCCTACCTTACTGTCAGCATGTCCTACTAGAGTATTACATCTGTTATTGTTGATCTCACCTTGACACATCATTTCACCCTAAGTATATAGTTAACACTGTTTCAGTGTTGATGATATGTATTGTATGGGTTTGGACAAATGCATATCCTAATTAAAGTACATAATTGCATTAAGTTTCAATGTTGAAGAAATTTATAATATGGGTTTGGTCAAATGTGTAATGATGATATATGTCCATCATCATGATATCAGTCACAGTATTTTCGCTGCCCTACCAAAAAAAAAAAAAAAAAAAAAAAAGCTCATGTTCTGCCTATTCATCCCTTGGACCAGGATTGTCACCTCAAAAGTCTCATGTGTTTGAATGTAATAGATTGTCTGTGGAGTCATGTACTGTTGGGAGATTAGGACCTTGTCTGGAGGGGTGGATTATAGGCATGTAAATTGGATTGCAGGTATGTAAGTTGGATTATAGGCATATAAATTAGATTATAGACATGTAGTGGGGGTTTACCATACCTTCCACACCTGGATCCAGGAGAGGCTGATCACTGGGATGAGACCTGGAAGGATATATAAGCTGCTTCCTGCCTTCCTTGGAGGGTTAATTTCAACTTGCTTTGGCTTGACTTCCTGTTTGTGATGTGGTGAGAAGCTGCCTCTGTCTGCCTCCACCGTGTACTTTCATTGCTGCCGGCTGGCCCTGAGTGGACCGTGACCTCCTGAAACTGTGAGCTAAAATAAACCTTCCCTCTCCTGAATTTGTAGATGTTGGATACTGAGTCACAACAATGAAAAAATAACTAAGACAATCCCTTTCCTCTGTCTCTTTTGACCTTTTTATTGTCTTCCCAGTTTTGTCTTTTCCAGAAAGTCATGGAGTTGGAATCATATAGCATGCAGACTGTCATATTCATTTTACTAGGTGTAGGATATTATTTACAAAATATGGTATTTTTACAAGAGCTTATTTGCTTAATAGTTGTTTTAATAAGAATTTCATTCAGATTCACACGATTATTTAGCTTGTTCAATAATAACTAACGTCACTATGTATAAGTAGATTGAAGCATATTATAAAAAAGTACATTAGGTTTTTTTATGTCTCACTGTTTCCCATGTGTAAGAGAAGTCCTGTGGTCTGAGCAACACATTAGAAGATTAATTACTTGAGATCTCTGATTTATAGGATTGCATGATGTTAATATTCTATAAATATTAGTTAAAGCCTTTACAATAAAACTTCAAAAAATAGGTGTTAAGTATAAATTTGCAGGTATTAAGATGGATACATAACGAAAGGAAAGAATTGGGGTAGAGAAACCTTTATTCAGGTACTAGCTCTGCTATCAGCTGTGTGAATATAAGCAAATCACTCTTTGTCTCTAAACTTATTTTCCTTTAGAGAATGTAGACATAATAAATTATTTAGAAATATATGGAAATACAGAAATTATATAGAAATCACTGATTTTTTCTGAAGTCTATATAACTGTGCAGATTAAGGCTATATGAGAAATATGTAAGAGCTGGACATGATGATACATATCTATGATTCTAGATATCCTACAGGTTGAAGTGGGAGGATTGCTAGTTGAAAATCAGCCTGGAAAGCTTTGCATAGACCCTGCCTCAGCAATCACAAGAACAAAACCTGTGTGAATTTTAACTCATTGTGAAGAAATGTGAGGGTGGAGAATATAGCTCAGTCATAAAGCTATTGATCAACAGAAATAAGCCAAGTCACTGAATTCAATGTCTTGCACTACACATAAAGAAAAGGCCACTGACACATGCGTGTAATCCCAGCTACTTGGGAGGCTGAGGTAGGAGAATCATAACTCAAGGCCCTCCTAGGTAACTTGGTAACATCTCATCTACAAAAAAGAAATAAAAGAAATGAAAAAGAAAACTACAAAAAATTAATGAACAAGGTGTTTTTTGATTAATGAATCATTCTTGCTCACTATGTTCAATTTTAGATTTTAAAACACATTTTATATACAAATGATAAGGGAAATAATGATTTTGAACTAATGAGGCTTGAAAGAAAAGATGGTTATTTAGGTATATTTGAGAGAAATAGTGACTTTTTTAGTGGATATGTCAGATTGATTAAATCTGCTTGTGTGTTTTTTTGAAAGATATGTACACTTTGGGATGTTCTGCTTGTATGTTTGGCTTCTAATCATATTTATTACTTAAATGTCAAGTGGAGATGTTAATCTTCTTTCCAGTTGCATGAATTATATTGCTGCATTTTGTGTAGAGTCACAGACATTATTTTCTGTTTATGGAAAGAAAAGTCTGGATTCTAAGGTTTTTGTGACCAGTCTCTATGAGGTCAATGCCACTAGAATAGATTAGAGTTGGGTGGAAAGATTCTGGGGTAGAGGATAAAAATAGCCTGTGAAGTTGAATTCCTAATGCAGGAAATATATTAAATATGATTCCGGTTTTAGACAAAATGTCTTTCTAGTTTAAAACATGTAGAAGAGTGGTCAGTGACTGAATATATTAAATTGCAGAAAACTTAACTCTTCAGTGTGAGAAAGCATGAAGTGCTTAGATCCAGATAGATGTGTAGATGTCATCACTTGTTAGTGGCATTGATATCTTTATTATATTGCATCCTCAACTTTTGTATTTCTACTATTTTCTTCTTTCAAAATGCATCATGTGACCAATAAGGAATGATGTAATATCCTCTAACATACTATACAAGAGTGACTGTTCAGCCAGTAACTCCCTTTGTGGCGAATCAAAAAGAACTTGTCATCAGTAAGTAAAAACGAATACAAACAATTTCTCCTAGCTGTTATCTGACTCATGATATTGAGAATGAGGAGAGGAAAAATATAGCAAGCATTGTAGAAAAGCAAGTACCTGGATAGTTTTTTGGTTTTTTGTGTGTGTTTGTTTGGTACAAATTTTCTCTGTAGCTGCCACGGAGGATATACGTTTAGAGAAATAACTGGGTGATGGGAATCTTAACATTTCATTCCTGCACTAGAGCTCACTCTGCTCAGGCTAAATGTGGGGAATTTTAGTGACCGTAGTATTTCATGAAATATTCATGAACATTTAACACGCAATCATGAAAAAAGGAGTAAAAAGAGGATATAACAGTTTATTTTACATGAAGTGGAAGAATAAGAGAAATATGTTGAGTGAACAGCACTTACCTGTCTTGGATTTTAAGATTAAAAAAATGAAGAGAGTTGTCTTTAACTTGTTCTGTTGTTTGTAAATGAATAGAAACAAAAATTGTTTCAAGACATTAAGCCAAGAAACAGAGAACGTATCACCTTCTTCCACCTTTCTGCTGCATTCTGGTTCCACAGTGGTAAAATTGATGCTTTAGGTAAATAAGATTGTATTTGATATTTGAATTAGTTTCAAGTGAGGGCACTTAAGTACTGATTGTGACCAGGATTGCAATCGGTGATCTTTGTCAAATTTCTCTGCAGCTAGCTCATTCTCCTGTGGGTTCCAGTTGCCTTCAGTTTAAGGTAAACATTAAATATCTGTAAAAGATCCTCTGCCTCTCCTACCTGACTAGTCTTATCTCTCTTTTTTGAAATCTTTTATTCCAGCATTAGTATTCTGTACTCTGTTTAGAATAATTTATAAAGAATGATTTTTTGTTTACTTTGTCATTGACGTACTTTTTAAGTCTGTGTCAAAGATCATTTTTCAGATACAGGTTGAAAGTTTAGAGGCCTCCCTCTATTCCCCTAGCTAAGTACTCCTACTGTAGAAAATTAATTTGACTTACCTAATTTTCTACTTTTGTATAATTTAGAAGGTCCTCACAAGACGGTTGTTCAGTGAAGGTTATTAGTAATCTAGTGATTTGGGAGAGAGCAAAGAGATCAACTTGAACTGACCTTGAAGGGGGGAAGGGACATTTCAAATAAGTTAACACAGTTGAGTGCCTCTCACCCCATATTCAGAATTAATGAATAAAATACCCAGTTAAAGTAGAAGAATGTGAAATATAGGTTAAGGCTATATTATAAATAAACTAAATATATGTTAAAACCATTTTCTTTTTAAAATAAAGAATGACAGTTAGTAGTCTTTACCCATCAGGGAAGGAATAATTTAAGGATTTTCTTTGTTGACAGACTCATGGTAAACAGTAAATTAGGAAGATTACTCCGACAAATGTGTAGGATCATTTGGAAAGTGCAGGGAATGATGAAAAGTTGTCCAGTTGAGAAACTAATTTACTTGCAAAGCAGTGATTATTTTCATTAAAGTGGTTGTGGTTGTGAGGATAGAAAGTAAGAGATGATCAGAAATTATTAAAGAAAAGAGTGATAAAACTTTACAAAGATTCTTCACTGACATAAACATTACAAGCCTTAATGAAAACATTCTTGTATCAAAAAGAAAATCTTAGGAGAAATATTAGTAATTCACATAATATGAAAAAGCCTAATTTCATGAATGTATTAAGAAACACCTGTGGGTGGGCCGGTTTATGTCTGTAATCCCAATTTCTTGGGTGGCTGAGGCAAGAGGATGGTAAGTTCAAGGCCAACCTGGGCAACTTAGTGGAACTATGTCCCAAAATAAAAAATAAAGAGGACCAGGGATGTAGCTCAATGGTAGAGTGTACTGGCTTTGATCTCTAGTGCCAAACAAAACAAAACAAAATAAAAAACCCCCACCACTACCACCAACTAAACCCCCAAATCCAAGCAACCAGTGCAGCCTCCTTACCCCCCCCCCCCCAAAAAAAAAAAAAGTCTATTTGGGGCTGGAGATACAGCTCAGTGATTAAAGCATGTGTGTGGCAAAAACAACCTAATAATTCAATGAGAAAAAACTAACAATTTGGTGGAAAGCTAGACAAAAATAGAAGAATATGAATAGTTCATAATAAGAGAACTACAAGATAAAACGTTAATGAGATAACATTTAAAGACCTAACTCGCAAGGAAAGAAATTGTAAAAATACAGTGAGGGATAGGCAGCTAGGCCGTGTCATCATTGCTAAAAGGATGACATATATCTGCAATTTTCATTGATGATTAGTTTGGAAATATTTACTAAAAATTTAAATACACATTCCATTCTCTATTAGAATGTATTCTAAAGATCTGTTTATGTGCAAGAATACGTATTTAAGGATGTTCTACTCAGCAATTGGGAACAACTTAAATGCTCATTTTTAGGGAAGTGGTTCAGTAAATTACAATCCATGTTCATGTTTTCTGTGGAATATGACCCACTCTTAGGGATCTTTAGTTCTCCCCTTTCATTTTTTGCCATGTTTATTCTGTTTTATATGTAGGGTAGCTAGTTACATTCCTTTTTTTCCAGTAAAAAGACAGTCTATATTGTTTTTGTGTTTGCTTGATGTCATCCTCTGCTTGCCAATAGAGTTCTCTCACCTTATTTTGCTGCTCTGTTGTAGCAAGCCTGATCCTATTTGCCCTTTGTCATGAAACCAACTTTTCTTTGCTTTCTACCAGCCAGTGCAGCAGAATAAAAGAACATGCCTTAAAAGATAAAGTCATTTTATTTGAAAGTTTTCTCCTAAATATATCTATACTTATAAATTCATTGGACCTTAATTGATTTTCACTATGACAGGTGAAGTATCTAATTTAGTTTCTTTGTTGATGTTTACTGTTTTGTGTCTTTATGCTGTAACCTTGCTCTTTTCATCTTTGCATTAAAGAAAAATGAGTTGAGTTCAGAGTTCATAAAAACCATACACAGTTTTAAGAATAAAATTTGCCCTTTGGTCACGTAGTCGATTGCTTTGTTTATTTCCTTGGTGTCTTCTTTGGGTCCTCAGGTATTGAAGCCAATAGAATGTATGAACCCACACTATTTAATGCAAGAGATGGATTTGGAATTTATCCTGCTGATTTTTCTCTCCTGCTGGGAAAGATACAGGAAAAAAGTTCGATAAAAAAATATTTTCTGGTCAGCTCTTATTGAAAATACATAGAAGGAAAAAGGGATGTATTTTAAAGAATCATTATTTAATCATGGAGTTTAAACACTGAAAAGTGGTGGTTTAGTTGAAGTGAGATTCTGTCTTGGGGAAGATTGACATCAGTTAGCACTGATTTGCATATTTTTTGCTTTTATCAGATGTATGATTAGATCTGAGATATAAAGACCATATTTGTTCTTATACCAGAATAATTTATGATAATATCACCAGTAACTCATTTTTGTCTTTGTTTGAAGTGTTTTTGAGTTGAGTACTATGGCATATGTTATTCAAGCACTTGGGAAAGTAGAAGCAGGAAGATTTTAGTCTCACATGGATGACTTAGCAAAATACTGTCTCCAAATCTTAAAAAAAAGGGTCTAGGATGTAGATCCGGGCAAAACCTGAGGTTCAATTTGTAGTGTCACAAAAAAAAAAAGATCTAAGTGTTTTTAGTTGGGAAGTCTGGCTGGTTAGAAGCATGTTAAGGCCAGTGCCTTAATTAAGAATGGTCTTGGCCCCGAGGGAGGTCTTTAGCTTTGTCATACACAGACACAGACACAGACACACACACACACACACACACACACACACACACACACACACACACACACCCCTGCATGCATATACATACACACGTGGAATACACTTTTTTTTCAGTCCTTGGGATCAAACTGTTAGCTCAAGGGCTTGTGCCACAGCTCTTAGCACTGCACTGGTAGCTCTTACTACCGCTGCCACTGCTGTATTCCCATGCTAACAATCCATATTATGCTTTCAAATTAATACATGCAAGTTAAGCATTAGTTTGTTGTATTAGGAGGCCCTACTAGTTGTAGGATGTGATGGGTTAGGGTGGTGATTGTTATTTCAGTTTGTAGTTGAAAAATAGAGCATGTTAGTTTGGTTATGGGTGCTTATTGAACTTATGTAACTACTGTAGAAAAAGTATAGGTTAAACTTAAATTACACTTTGACTTTACAAATGCAGTTGATTTTTAAGTACTTTGTTCTTTATTTACTTTTCTATTTGCAGAAAGTATTATACTGGAAGATTATTGTTTAAACATTGTGATGTTTTTCTAGTATTAACTAAATGATTTGGGAAATGTTACACTTGAAAGGTCATGTTGATTTTCTGGAATTTCCAGTTTTACATTTTATACCTAAAGTTGAATTGATTTAACTCCTATTTGAGTTTTTAAATATGCAGCTAATAAATGTAGAAAGGGAATTGCAGAAGACACAATGTTTTGGAATGCACATATCTTTCAGCTTTCTTTTGTTTCAGCACTAAATTTCACCTTTAAAATTTTAAAAGGTGATTGAGAGGACTGAGAAGACAGAAGAGTAATAAGGGCCTTCAGTACTTGGTCAATCCAAAGTTAACTCTAATTATATTTTTCTATTAACTACTGTTACATATAGATTTACTACATATCTAGCCCTTTTCTATTTGAAGGAGACTTGAGTGTTGTTTACCTTTTACCTAGTAAATTGAATTGTCTACCCAGTATAACTTTTCCAATACAGTTACATCGCTATAATAGTAGTGATGAAATCAGTAATTCATTCTCTTCTACTGGTAGTGGTGAATATTTACTGGGAGTGATGAGTATCTGGAAAGTAGCTAAAGTAATCCTTAAATACATGGACGATAAGGTCAAATAATATGGGTTCAACTCTTGTATTTACTGTCTGTGTCACCCTAGGAAAGTGACTCAAACACTCTGTTCATCAGTCTATATCATCCAAAATAGGGATATAAAACAGGAGAAATGCAGAGGTTAAATAATGTAATTAGAATAATAAAATACACAATTTTCCTACTTTTAGTGCAGTGATGTGCCATTTTATATAACACAGTGAATATTTTTTATTGGTCTGAAACTTTTATTACCTTGGTTTTCCAGTAAAATCGTTAATTTATCTTTTTTCCCCAAATAATTCTTTCTTTAGAGTTTATAGATTCAGTCATAATTTGGGGATGAGTAGTTTTGGCTGATATTGTTAAAGGATGGTCACTTTATCTTTATTAAAAATTAAAACCTCACCATATTTTTAGTCAGAAATTTTTATGTGCCATTGAAGTTAATACTAAAATGCAGCAAAATGTTGACACAATTTTGGCCTAGGAAAAGTAATACCTTGAAAAATTTCTGGAGGGTTCTGTTACTTATAGTTCTTTCTAAAAACTGTCTTTTTATCTGTGTTTTGATTTTGACTGTTTTTGCTTGATTAAGAGTTAAAATTGCCACTTTTTAATTAGTTGGATAACAAGTTACATGGCTAGGGAAGGTCTCTGGATGATATGCCTATTCTCTGCAGAACAAAGCTACATTATATTCTGAAGAGCTTCATTATTCAAAACTGATAGATATTAATTTAAATTACTTCAATTTTCTATATGGTTCATATATTTTTATCTAGCTCATATATTCACTAAAACCTTTCAAATTTGTTATTGAATTTTCTTTCTAAGCCATTTACTGCAGCGGCCATTGTGACACTAATGTCATTTGGTGTTGATGAGACAATAAAAATACATTTCTCACAAAACAGGAAAAATTGGGATTTCCTTAGGTCTAGTAAGCAGGTGACTAAGAGGAAAATAACCTTTTTCTTTAAAAATAATTTTCTTAAAATAATTGTCTTAAAAATTATTTTATTTTTGTTGATGCTTACTTGCAAATGGAACCATGCTTATATTTGCTGCTAAAAGAGAAATATGCTGCAACTTTCCCCAATTGTATCTTTTCCTCTGTTATCCAGCCAGACACTTGACATGTTTTTAATGAATGATCACAATTATCATGTAAAGATCAGACAAGAAATTTAGCACAGTCATCATTAGGAGAAGTGGGCATAATTTTATGAGTGTGTTCGCCTTGCCACTTAAGTCAGAAATGGTCTTGAAATAATAATGGTGGGGTGTGTCATGGAAAATAAAGACATGAAGTTGGACAACAGAATCCTAGATAGGTGGAACAAAAAATATTTGAAAGATGAAAGTAATTGCCTATAATTTGCCATTGCTAGTACTTGAATCCAAGTTCTTTGGTTTCTAGTTTGATACTGAGTATTGTCTGAGATTTCCCAGAAGAGGAGAAAGGAGCAGCTTCTGAATTCAGTGTGTCTCCTAATTGTGTGGGGATTCACCTAACTTGTTACAGAGCTGGGACTTAATTACAGGCATTCCCATGACTTCCAGTGGAATCAACAATTCCATGCTTTTGTGCACAGGTTGGTAAATGGTTTTTGTTGGAGGGATTCCATTTTGGCCCATTGCATCTCAGTGTGCTTACCAGCAGATTGCATTCTCACCTCTGGCCTTTTTATGGTAAATTACTTCTAGTTTCAGTTTCCCTGCTCCTTCTTTGTTTCTTGATAGCTACAATTGTGAGTTATTTGTGAGTTTGGTAGATCTTTCCATTGAAGATGATCTTTTCACTAAACAGCTATTAAAGTGCCATAAAATGTTTGTCTATAGTATATAAAAGAGCAGTTGGTATGTACAGTGGGCTTTTCTATTGTTCAATTAGCTTATTTTGGTGTTCTGTGTCATGAATCGTTGACTTGAAGGTTAGTACCTAAATCATGCCATTAAACATAATAAATTTAGAAATAGCTGCATCAGAGAATAAATACACTATCTCAAATTCATGTTCTTTTTTGTAGATTATTTCTGCATTAAAATTTTATTTCTCATGTTACCACAATATAATCAAGAAATATGAGAGACATGAAGATTTGAATTATCTATTGCACAAACCTCAGTCAACCATTGACTCCTTAAGGCATTGGTTTTTCACATTTTACTACTGTTTGTTTTACTTTAGTGTGTTGGACCTTTTAAAGGAACTCCATAGATGGGCAGCTGGAGCAGAGTGGCTGTCAAGAGGTCTGTCTAAGAGCTTCGCTCACTTAGTACCTCCCCTCTGCATTTTCTAAGCCTATAGGGAATCTCTAGGGAACCAATCAGCACAGGTCCAAAAACTCACTTTTAAAGAAAATCAAGTTGAATGCTTTCCAGTAAAAGGCTTTAATTAAAATTCTTAATGCGCTGTAGTTGAACACATTATAAAAATGTAATCTATCTTGTAATCTATCTTTATCTTAAACATTAATGTTACGCTATATCTTACTGAAAACATTAACTTTCTCTGGTTCAATACACATGCATATGTATCAATATACATATACAGTATATGTGCAATTTCCTTAAAAAGTCTTTGTCCAGGGCCTGGGAGTGTATCTTAGCAGTTAGAGTACTTGCCTACAAGTGCAAGGCCTTGGATTCAATTCCCCAGCACCACACAAGCTGAAAATCCCAGCCCTTGAGAGAATTTCTGTGTGTTTGACACCAGGTAGGGCTCCATAGTAAGTTCAGGACCAGCATAGACTATAACGCGAGACCATGTCTCAAAAATAAAAATAAACTCTTTCTTCATTAATAGCTTCTGTTAAGTGAAACCATGAAAACTGAAATATGCCCTTTTATGCATACATTTATGTACACACAAAAGTTTGTTGCAAGTAGGTGGGTAATGCCTTGCTTTTAATTTATTTCTCTATAATATTCATTATCTTCTGAATATGACAGGTATGGGCAAGAAATTATGAGGTTAGCTTGATAAATAACACTTTTTTTTATAGTACTGGTATTTTGAACCGCACACTTTAGAAATGAGCTACATGCCCAGCCCTTTTTATTTCATTTTGAGATAGGGTGTCACCCTAGTTTTCTCTGGCTGGCCTTGAATTTGCAATCCTCCTGTCTCACAATCCCAGCTGCCTGGGATTATAAAAGTGTGCTGCTGCCCCTAGGTGTGAAAATAATTGCTTCAGTGAAACTATGTTGAACACTGAACACATAAGTGCAAGGTGCTGAAACACAGCAGTAAATGAGGATCTCTGCCTTCACAGAATTCATAGCCACGTGGGGGTAAGAATGAATTCAGATATGATCAGTACAATGTGGAAGGACATTGAATTCTGACTTCATGGTAGAGTGACATTTGAGCTAACCCAATACTGAATAAGAGTTGTCCACAGCAAAGAAAGGTGGAAGGAGAAAAGACGATATAAAGGAGACATGTATAAAGACCCAGTGATAAATGTTAAATGTGATACATTCCAGAAATTGCATGTCACTAGGTTAAAAGAGTGGTAATGATCAGACTAAGCACCTAATCATAATTAGTCTTATAAATGTGAGCAGCCTGTTACTATGCTGCAGGAAATGGGGAAGAATTGAAGGACTTCAGGAAGACTGAAGTTAGAATGATTTATATCTTTTCGAAGTGAGCACTTTGGCTAGCTACCATGTTAAGCTTGGGACAGCTGTTCCAATGATAAAATCATTCTTTGAGTGTAGAAGGACCAGAGAAAATAAAATATTCCATAGTTTGTCGTGCCATTTTTATGGCCCTTTTAACCTTCAAACAAGGATAGAAGAATTCAGAAGAATAATATGTAATGTTTAACATTTATATAGATAGGCAGATATTTCTTCATTTTTTCAGTGTAGAAACTGATATGATGCTTGGTACCTTGCAACTATTCAGAATTGTTTATTGATGTGAAAGGTCTAAATATTAAAGGAATGCTGATTCAGCTCTGTTTTCTTGTGGTAGTGATTTTCCTGCTCCTCTCAACATGTCCTTTAGGTTCAGGTAATTTCAGTATCAGTTGTTTCTTAACAAAACGTCAAAGTTCCAACCATTGTATGCTAGGACTCAGGATAATAAAACATTGTACATTTTACAAAGTCTTTAATTTCATAAACTTTCTGTTTTGCTACTGTATTTACAATTCATTTAACAGGCAGATATGCAGATAAGAACAGTGAAAAACTGTTTAACTTTGTTCCATAATTATTCTTTTGAAGTTAGTGTAGAGGGATAATTTTTAAATTGAAAAAGAATTGTACATGTAAGAGAACATCTTTTCTAATTGAAAAGTCTGAGAATGACTACAAAGGGAACTTAATGTTTTGCAAATAT
The DNA here is from genome assembly GCA_004027205.1 of Ctenodactylus gundi. Classification (NCBI taxonomy): domain Eukaryota; kingdom Metazoa; phylum Chordata; class Mammalia; order Rodentia; family Ctenodactylidae; genus Ctenodactylus; species Ctenodactylus gundi. Next base: position 1,353,068 of record PVKB01000004.1, on the reverse strand, counting down.
TAGTTTACATTGCAACTTTTAATAATATTCATTACTTATACAGAATTAAATTAGTATTATCTCATTTACCTTTTAAAGCTAAACACTGAGTTCTTTAATATTAACCCAATTCAGAAAATTAGCATATTTAAGGCTATTTGTCAATGGTTTATATTTCTTATTGACTTTAGCTGATTAAGTTTCCCCATTATTTATCCACTGGAAATACTTTCAAGTAAACTCTTGTGTTCTTTTTAGGTGCTTCCATCCTTTTTTTCTGAGTAGCTCTTTGCTGGTGTTGAAATAAGATATTGAATGTTCATGTTATGCCTTTCCTGTTCCAGCCCCAGAATCAACCCTTTCTTTCAGTGCCTGGTCGTTGTTCCTTAAAGTAAGGAATGATATTAGAAGCTAAGCACTGGGTACTAGAAAACTCATGATTGTTACTTTGATACCTTTGGGTTCCATAGCATTACAGTAAGCACCTGGTTAACACCTTTACTCATTTGCTTCATTGTGCTATGTATCTGAAATAGTTTCAGAATTTTTTCCTTCATTGTACACATTTCCTTCAACTCCTCAGATTGTATATAACCCAGTAGTTTGATCCAAATTTAATTGGATCAGACCCTTCTCCCATTGTTGATGAATTTAATTTTCTGCTTTATTTAGATTTATAGTGTTTATTGGGGCAAAGACCATTTCTTTTCAGTTTTTAATATATTAATCAAGATATGTGGCGTAAGATGGGAAAATTAATGAGATACTTTAGCACTTCATTTTGTCTTTTTAAAAACTATCACTGAAGCAAAATAATGTAGTCTTTCTTCTCTTTTTATTTTTTACTTCCTTCATCCCTCCCTCTCCTCCTCCCCGCTTCTCTCCCTCTGCGTTCTTCTCTCCTCTCTTCTCTTCTCCTTTCCTGATTTTTATTCAGAATACTAGAAGCATTTCTCCTATTAATGCCATAGTTACATTCTGAAAATCTTTAAATTTGAAAAGTCAGCCTGTAAAAGTGAAGAGCCTAAAAATAAAATAGGCCTGGGAACAGAACACTAGAAACCAGTGGATTTTAAACACACCCATCAAAGTAGCAATAACTAACCAACAGCTATCCACTGTCATTTATACCCAGGGTCATAGTCAATTTTAACTTTAAATCTTGTTATTTTTTCCTTTGAGTTGTAGATTCTTAAAACTCTCTATTTCTAACAGACCAGTTTTATCCAAGCCAAAAATCTTATCCAGGATGTTCATTTATCAATTTTATTGTATTTGAAACACAGGATCTTTGCATTCTTTAATTTATAGTCTCTGCTTCCTTAGACAGACTAACAGTAGAAGATTTTGACCACTAAATGAAACTTTCCCTTTAATTGTGAAAAAACTTGCTCTTGTTTGTATCAAAGTTATCATATGCTTGGAAACTATTTCTGAAATAAGAAAGCTTTCACATTGTGGTATGTGGTATTTTTTGCCTGTTAGCTAATTTACATGAAGAAACACCTCTTGTAATGGAGAAACTAACAATGATTTTGCTTTAGTGAGTAAAGTTAATATATATATCCATTATGTCCATTATAAAGATAGACATACCTTGGTGGTGCAGCCATGTAATCCCAACCTTCTGAGAGACTGAGTCTAAGGATTGCAAGTTTGAGCCCAGCTTGGACAATTTAGCAACTTAGCAAGATCCTGTTTCAAAATGTGAAAATAAAAAAAAAAAAAAAGGCTGAGGATGGAGCCCAGAGAAAAGACCCTGACTTCAATCCCTGGTATTGCCAAGAAATAGGGGAGAAAAATAAATAAATAAATACTAAATATAATAAGTAAAATGGAAGCATATAACGTAAAAGTTCTTAGACTTAAATACAACTGTCATCATCTGGGCTGATGTTCTTCATCACCTTGAGGTAGAAGTAAAAAGGAGGAAGGATAACCATAATTCTAAAATTGTACTTTTAAGAAACACTGCCACTGCATCTGTAGCTGCAGGAAAATGGAGGAATAACACTTGCCTAGCAAGCACAAGGCCATGAGTTTGATTCCCCTGCACCACATAAAGTGTCGGGTGTGATGGTACATGCCTTTAATCCAATCCCAGCATTCAGGAGGGAGAGACAGGAGGATTACTGAATCCAAGGCCAGCCTGGGCTACATACTGAGTTCAGCCCCAGCCTGGGCTACAGTGCAAGACCTGTCTCAAAAAAACCAACCACCACCACAACAATAAAAATTGCTCAAACTTACAATGTCTTTTCCTTTATAGGAAATTGACTCCTGAAAGAAAATTTTTCCAAATGTTAATAATGCAGTAGCATGTAAATTAAGCTCTGGATTTGTATTTTTTACCTGTAAATTCACCCTATTCTCCACAAACCTCCATCCTCAAGAAAGCAGCACTGTGGAAAAAGAATCATATTTCAGCTTCAAATTCATGTAAATCGTTTTCATTCTAATCAGCCCACCAAAAGGGTATCCTAAAGTAGTATTTTGGTACATATAGCAATGTTCCATTCGTATTTCCAGGAAAGCATGAGAGGTTTGATCTTCCTCGTCGAATACTGTCAGTTTTAAAAAATCTTCTTCAGTTTAATAGGCTAAAAATGCTGTATTTTTTGCTTTCATTGTGTTAGTATGATATAACATCTTTTCATACAGTCCGTTTTATTTTTCTTCCAGGAGAATGCTTTTTATATCTCCACTTCCTTTTCCATGAGAACTTGAACCTTTTTTACACTTTGCAAGACCTTTATAATTTTAGAGGTTGAAGATTGAACTGGTTACTTGTATATGTTGCATTCTTATATAATTCTATTTTTATCAATGTATGACATTTTTGATTTTATATAGTAATGTTTATTAATATTTTTCTTTTTGGATAGTCTTTAAATTATTAATTATCAATCTAATTATTAATTAGAATAATTAATTAATTAATAAATAAAATAAAAATTAATTAATTGATTAACAATTGAGCAGTGTAATAGCTCTCCTTGTGACACTTTCATATAGGTGCATGTCCTACTTGGGTAGTGTCTACCCTTCCTGTTACCCTCTCCTGTTCTGTCTCTCTTGTCTTTCCCTAGTCCCTTTCCTCTCCATAAGTTACTTTTTTTTTTTTTTTTGCTCCTTAGGTTTCATGTATGAGAGAAAATGTGCTACTGTTATTTCTGAGTTTGACTTACTTTACTTGCCATGGTCATCTCCTGCCCCATCCATCTTCCTACAAATAACATGATTTTGTTCTTCTTTATGGTTGAATAATGGTCCAGTGTGTGTACATATCATATGCACTTTATTAATTCATTTGTTGATAGGCAACTGTGAGTAGTACTGTGGTAAACATAGTTGTGCGATATCTCCATTGTATGCTGAGTTTGATTCCTTTGGACATGCAACCAGAACTGAGTTATTTTTATGTTTTGAATATTAATTCTTTGTCAGGTGAATATTTGGCAATTTTTTCTCCCATTTTGTAGGCTCTTTCTTTATTTTGTTGATTTTCTTTGCTGTACAGAAGTTCTTTTTAAAAAAAATTTGATGTAGGCCCATTTGTCAATTTTTTTGCTGCTGTTTCCTGAGCAATTGAAATCCTGTTTAGGAATTCATTGCCCATATCTATATGTTGAGGTGTTTCTCTCTAGTAATTTGGCAGTTTTGGTTTTTTATGTATTTTGAGTTTTTTTTTTTTTAAGGGTGGGAAATAAGGGTCTAGTTTCAGTCTTCTGCAGGTGGATGTTCAGTTTCTCCAGCACCTTTTGTTGAAGAAGCTTCCTTTTCATCTTTTTGTGCTCTGGGCTCTTTTGTCTAGAATCATCTGTAGATGTGTGTATACATTCTGGGATCCTCCGTTTTGTTGCTTTTAGTTGTGTGTCTGTTTTTATGCCAATACTGTGTTGTATTTGTTACAGTGGCTCTGTAGTATATTGAGAAAATGCTTTCAGCAGGGTTCTTTTTGCTCAGGATTGCTGTGATCGGTTCTTTTATGCTTCCATGTGAATTTTAGGTTTGTTTTTTTCTAGTTTGGTGAAGAATGTCACAACATATTGATGAGAATTGTATTGAATCTCTATATTGTTTTCAGTTCTGTGACAATTTTAACAGTATTAATTCTCCTGATCCACAAACTTGGAATACCCTTTTCATTTTCTAGTATATTCTTCTATTTCTGTCTTTAGTGTTTTATAATTTTCAATGTAGAGATTTTTTTTCCCCTTACTTAGGTTTACTGCTAGGCATTTTATTTATTGTTTGACGCTAGTGTGATTATGATTGTTCCTCTAATTTCTTTCATCAAGTTCCTTATTGGTGGATGGGAAGGCTACTTATTTTTGTATGTTGATTTTAATTCCCGTTATTTTGCTGAATTTATCAGTTGTAAGGGACTTCTGGAGATTTTTCTAGGGTTTGTTAGGTATAGAGTCAAATCATCTTAATACATGGATAATTTAACCCCTCCTTTCTGTTTGTGTCTAATTTTTTTCCACTTACCTGATTTCTCTGATTGAGGTTTCTGGTACTATACTGAGTAAGAATGATTGCATACCCTCTTCTCATTCCTGATTTTAGAGAAAATGCTTTCAGTTTTCCTCCATTTAGTGTAACGCTGGAAATGGATTTATCTATATAGCATGTATTATGTTGAGCTATGATCCTTCCATGCCTAATTTGTTCAGCGTTTTCAATCGAGAAAGCATATTGAATTTTCCAGAGGTGTTTTCTGTATCCATTGAGATGATCTTGTGAATTTATTCTTGAATCTGTTTATGTGGTGAATCACATTTATTGATTTGCTTATGTTGATCCAATCTTGTGAGGCCAACTTGATCATGGTATTTCTACTGTGATATTGAGTTACACTTGCAGTTATTTTATATTAGTATCACATCTGTTCATAAAGATATTACTGTGTACTTTTTTGTTGTTGTGTTGCCATCTGGTTTTCAGGACAGGGTATTAACTTCATAGAATAAATTTGGAAGAAGTTCTTCCTTTCCTGTTTTATGGAAAAAATTAAGCATTTATATTAATTAGTTCTTTCAGAGTCCTGTAAAATTCAGCCATGAATCTGGTTGTGGTTTTTTTTGTTGTTGTTGAGAGACATTTTATTACTGCTTCAGTCTCATTATTTATTACTGATATGTTTAGGCTTCAACTGGAGAATTCAGACTATTTCTATTCACTGTTATTATTTACAGATGTGTACTAGTTTCTGTCATTTTTGTTATTTTTCTCAGGGCTAGTTTGGACAACATATATTTACTTCTTCCTCTGTTACTTGTCTTAGAAGCTTGATAGTTTGTTGAATTAAAAATAAAACCTTATTTTATTCTTGTATAATTTTTATTTAAAAAATTTTAGTAAGATTTATTCTTTCTTGCACTCACTCTGAGTTTGTCTTTTTTTTCTCTTTTGTGTATGGAATTTCTTTAAGTATCATCTCATATTTCTTTATCCTTATCTTGAGAAGCCTATATTTCACCTTTGATTCTGAAGCGTAACTGCTGCATATACTCATCTAGAGTGGTAACTGATAATATTTTCTTTCAGGGATAAAAATACATTGTTCCATAACCTCTTGGCCTTAAGAGTTTCTGCAGAGATATATACTGATTCTCAGTAGAATCCTGGTGGGATTTGCCTTTAAAGGAAATTTGGTACTTTTTTCTTGTAGCTCTTGGTGCTCTTTTTCTGTATTTTTTTTTTGACATTTTAGCTATAAGATGATGTTGAGCAGTTCTTTTCTGGTCATGTATCTTTGGGATTCTCAATATCTCCTTTACCTGTTTATTGTTATCATTACCAAGATTTGGGAGAATTTAAAAAAAATTAATAGCTTTTCTATGCTTTTAGGTTGTATCTTGTCTCCATCATCTGATTATTTGTAGGTTTATTCTTGTTATGGTTTAGATCTAAAATCTCCTTCAAAAGTCTCATGTTGAGAGGTGGGGCTTTTGGAAGGTGGTTGGATCATGTGGTAATATACTCAGCACATGAACCTGTTGATGTCTTCCTAATTCACTATCTTGTGCAGAGTTGGGATCTGGTCAGAAGAGGTGTCAGTGGGGACATGGTTTGAAAAACTTTTATCCCTGGATCCTCCTTTTTCACTATGATTTCTCGTCATCATGTGGTAGAAATTTTCTCCTGCCATGCCATTCTGCCATGTTGTTTCGGCCTTAGAGCCAGCTGACCATTGACTGAATCCACTGGCACTGTGAGCCAGAATAAACCTCTCCTGCATAAGTTGTAGGTGAAGTATTTTGTTCTGGCAATAGAACGGTAAGTAATGAAGTTCTATTAATTGTTTTCTGGTCATGATTTATTAATTTCTTTTTCTTTTTTTTTTTTGGTTTTTATAAAACGATAGAAAGACTTCTGTCTTTCCTTTCCGTATCATTTGTTAATCCAGCTCTCTTCCCTCACAATGGGAGTGTTCACTTTATCATATACCACTTTTCTTTTGTCCTTGAGTATTTTTCTTTGAATTTAGTTTTATATTAGTGAATTTTGAAAAATAAATTACCCTGAAATTTAGTGGCTTAAGCATTCTTTTACAGGTTTGGTGAGTCAGAAATGTGAAAGCAGCTCAGCTGCACAGCTGTATTTCATAGTCTGTCTTAAGGCTGAAGATTTTATCCCAAGCCAGTAATCAAAAAGCTTCACCAAGGCTGCACAGTTTGCCTGTTCACATGGCTGGTGAGTGCTGGCGTCAACTGCTCTTTACACAGACTTATTCTGCTGGATGTCCTCATTGAAAAGATATGATGGCTTCCATAGGAATAGTCATCTGAAAGTGCCTACAAAAAAGCTAACCTTTCATATCCAACCTCAAAAATCACATAGAATCACATTCCATTTTTTTTAGGAAAAGGGAAGTTCGACCCAATCTGAATGGGAAAGGAATTATGCTCTTCACTTTGAAGAATATAGCTATTGAAGAGTATTATAGACATTATAAAATTACCACAGCTTTCTCTGATACACTTCTGTTCTCACCTTTTAATACATTGATTCATTTAAGGATCTTCTAGCAGCCCGATAATCGCCACATAATGCTATTCTCTGCTGCATTTTAAAGCTCTGGCTGTTGCTAAATTCTCTGTTTAAGTATCTAAAGTATTTACGCAGAATAATCTGGTGACATTTTAAGTTGCTTTATTTCTCCAGTTTCTCATGCTTCATTGGGATTATATTGTTGGGAATCATTGTATTTCATTGCAAATGCCTGATTCTAGCATTCTTAAACATTGTTTTAATAATATCTTATATGTATGAATACTTTTGAATGTTTTGACAGATACATAGTGACTTAAGGACGTTGCAGGTTGATGAATTTCATGGCTATAAATTTTTTCAGGTATCTTAAATAGTATCTTTTAATATATAGGGCTAATATGCAAAAATCAGAGCAAAGCTTTTCTATGTGAAGAAGAATCTAAATAATGTCCCAGCCTCTTATGCTGTAACACTCACTAGAGGCTCATTTTAATCCCTGGACACTCCGTGCAATAGCCTCCTGAATCTGAATAGTGCTGTGCTCCATCTGCCTTCATCTCTAGGCCATATAGTGTGACTGTCTGTGTACTGTGGCTTCTTGGTTAACATTATTTATTTACATATTTAATATTTCCACCTTGGCTTTTGTTGGCATTTGAACAAGTGTATGAATGCGAATGCATGTGCTCATACTTATGCTGTTAAGTTTAAAGGACCTCAGTCACTCGTTCTACAGGAGTTTTTATTGTTGCTTTCACACTGAATAGCATAAATCTTATAGTTTGCATCTTTATCCAGTACTGAGCCTACATCACTGCTAGTTGAGTTCCCTGTGGACTTGCAGCTGCCTTAGATGGGTTGTGGGCAGACTTCCAAATCCTCCAACTGTAGTGTGGACAGCTTTGATTTTTGACAGAGTAATCAGAGCCGTAATGTGCTTCCGTGCTGCGGGAGCCTGAGTTTTTAATTTTTTAATATTTCATTCTCTAAAGAGACGTAGCAGTCCCTGAGTTGCCCAGACATTTTCTAGTCACAGTATAATTCTCAATGCCCCCTCCTTATTTTGTAATTCTCCCATCCCACTTTTGTTCTTCTAGGATCTAGTGGGCTTGTTTGAAAACCTTTGTACTCCCTACTTCCAACCGTAATCAAAGGATCAATGGAAAAGTCATGTTACCACATCTCTTGATGTGGATTCAAGTTTCATGGATTATATTCACTTGCAGGTATTTGGAGTTGGGTAGAGAAAGCAATGTATTTAATCATGAAAATTAGGGTTGAAGTGAGACCCATTGTGGGCCCCTATATAGAGCCATGTTCTTTTTTTTTAATTGCCTAATCTGTTTATTTTAGAGTCATGGTGAGACTTTATACTATTCTAGAATAGGAAAACAATAGAATTGCTTTGAAAGTTATTAAAAATAAATGAGTAAGAAGTAATTGCTAGGTAGAACACCAAAATGCAGAGTTGGGGATAGATAAGGCGAGCAGAGCTCAGATGTAGATGATTGCAAGAATGGTGGCTCATGTTGTGTTTCTACAGACATTTTCCTATTACTCATATTATTGCCTGATGCTCATTTTCTAATATTTTTCATCTTTATGTTGTGCTATCGTTTTATTGTTATCATTGTTTTGAATTATCATCTTTTCTCTGTTTTCCTTAACCCCCTCTTATTTCTTAATTTTGGCTTTTGAGATTTTTTTATGAGGATGATTTTATTTTTATTTATAAACTCTTTTATTTTTTTCTTTTTAATGTCAATTTCACACGTGACCCAATACTAGATAATTATACATAATTATATATATAATATATATAGGTGTATATGTATATGTACACACACATACATATGGTATTCTGTGTTTTTTATATTAGAAATATATTCTACTACTACTTCAAAATACTGCTTTGGGATTGTATAAGTTTATGGTGAAATAGTTCAGAAATCTTCTGATGACCATGTTGGGTTGTGGATAAGTACTTGGCCTATTTCATTTATACCTGTATTTAAGTTGTCACATTGTTAGCTTAAAATCCACATTGCCATTAGCTTCTAATTAGTGACAGCAGTTATGCTTTTCTATTAAATTAGAAAAAATAGAAAAATATGCAGCACCATGTTGAAATCCACGTTTTAAATATTGAACTTTAAAGCTTACTAACCATCCCTTTGGTTATCATTTAATAGGATTTTTATTCTATGAAAAACTACTTGATACCCTGTTCATTTTTACGATAAATTACATTTGCAATATTTGTGGAATTTTGATAACTGAAATTTGAAATTGAGCCTTAGTTGTAAATGTTGTTAAATGCTTTCTATGTGGAGTTACATGATAAGATTAATCTTTAGGATTAGGATGACATAAGGCAACTTTTAGATGGGTCCAGTTAAGTATTATGGATTTTGATTTATATGGTTTTCCGTGGACCTATATTTTTATTATCTTAAATAGGGCACACACATTTTTATTTCTATAGTTATGTTTTTGTCTTGTTCAAGAGAGTTGCTAAATATAATATATTCTTCTCTTATTTCCAATATTTTTAATGAAAATTTAAAGCACAAAGAAAACTTATAAAAATGTTATGATGAACACACTTAAAATTAACAGCTTACATTGATCTTTTGTTTCTATTCAGCTTGCTCATCATAAAAGTTTTTCTTACAGTTCTATCCCTTACTTATTTTTCCATTCCTGCCCCGTCATGCTCATGGTATAATTTATTCCTGTGATACAGTTCTGGCACTGTCATGTATTTCTTTTATTTTACTATAAAAAATTTGTGAAAGGTGAGGCCTCTGGGAGGTGATTAGGATTAGATAAGGTCATTGGAATGGAGCTCTGATGACTTCCTGAGAAGTGGAGAAAGGCAAAGAGAGAGAGACACGCAAACATGTTCCCTGTCTTTTGCCACTTGACGCTCTGTGCCACCTCCTTCCTGTCAGCAAGAGGCCTCTATCAGATGAGAGCTCTAGACCTTGTCCCTTCAGAACCATGAGCCTATTTTCTTTATATTTTATGCTAATTTTATACTAACGAAGTATATAGTATATTTTATACTAATAAAGTACATAGTATATTATCTGATATTTTTCATTTTTCATCAATAAGAAAGAAGAAAGGTGATCCTGAAAATTATTTGATTTCTGTATATCTGCTTCCAGTGGAATTAAAATTGTCATAGTTCATTAGTTGATATTTTTTTCCATTGTATTAATCCACATTGATCCAACTGCCTCTTGGCTTCTCACATGTTTAGGATTTGTTTTCAGGGTCAATTTATTGGTAATAAGGCCTGCTGGAAAGTTGTGCAAAGAGTGTATCCCGATGCTGTATTGTTATTTGTTTATTTCTAATAATCTGAGGTACTATTGTTGGTCTTTCTGAGTCTTAACATGGTGTTTTGCACAAAGTAGGTACTACGACTGAAAGAATGAAAAAAGCAAATCCATCCCATTTGGGCAAAGATTATACTGGTCTATTCTCCATCATACGTTCATTTCTTAGCACAATTCCTGTGTACGCAGTAGGTGAGCAATAAATATGCACATATTGAGTGATTTAGCACTTACATATCAGATGTACTTGGACCCTTGCTTTTTTTACTTTTCCTCATATAATTCTTTTTATTATTATATATTTGTGATGTTTAATAATTAGAATCAACTTGGGGAATTGGTGCACATATATATCACATCTTAAACATATTTACTTTCCTTCCCTCTTCCCACTTCCTTCTTTCCCCCTTCCTTATATTCCTTTCTATTCTCCACAAAATCTTTTTCCCTTTTTTCTACCATCATTCTTCCATTTTGTTCTTTTACCTATTTATATTTTGGATTTCTTAGAGAAAGCATGTGAAATTTCACCTTACATGTCTGATTTATTTTTCTAAGCATAGTGGTCTCAGGGTGTATCCATATTTCTATAGATGACTCCGGTTTATCTTCATTTATGTCAGATTAATATGATATTATGTGTATATACTACATTTTCTTTACTCATTTATATGTTGATGGATATGTTGGCTGCTTCACAGTTTTAGCTATTGTGAGTTGTGTTGCTGTAAACATGAGTATGCATGTGTCACTGGAATTTGTTGTCTTTAACGCCTTTGATATGACATCCAGAAGACCAATAGCTGAGTCAAGTGGAATTTCTATTTTCGATTTTTTCAGGAAACTGTATTCTCATTTCCATAACGGTTGTACCAGTTTACAGTCCCATCAACATATACCAATATATAGAACGTTTTTTTCTCATAGTCTTGTCAGCATTTGTTGTTTCTTGAGTGTTTAATAACTGTTCTTGCTCACTGTTGCCCTTATTTATATTTCTCCAATGGCTAAAGATGCAGAACTTTCTTTTTTCATGTATTTACTAGACTTGTATACCTCCTCTGGGAAGTGTCTGTTCATTTCAGTTGCCCCTCCCCCGCTTTTAGAAATAAGGTCTCTGTATTCCAGGCTGGACTACAGGTCTCTGCAGTTCAGGAACTCACTGTGTAGTGCAGGCTGGCCTCAAACTCATGACAGTATAGGCATGTGCCATCACATGCGGCTTAGTATGCTAGAAATAGAACCCAGAGACTTCCACTTGGTGGGCAAGCAATTTAAACACTGTGCTATTCCCCTAGCTCAATTGTGCATTTATGATTGGGTCTTTTATTTTGAGGAGTTTTACTTTTATTCTTTTCAGTTATTTGTATATTTGTATATTCGAGATAATAGACTTATGATGCGGAATAGCTGGCAAAATTTTTTTCTTATTCTGTCCATTTTCTTTTTACTCTGCTGATTGTTTCCTTTGCTGTACAGAAGCTTTTAAATTTGTTATAATTTCTTTTGTTGACGCTTGTTGTTATCTCTTGTACAGTATGTGTTCTGTGGAAAGTCTTTGCTTATGCCTTATGCCTATGTCTTTAAAGGTTTTGCCTATTTTATCTTTCCCTGGATTCAGTGTTTCTATTTTATTACTTCATCTTGATCCTTGATTTGACCCCGACTATTAAAATCTCTGGTATTTGTAGTTTGACAGTTTTCCCTTTGACTTATTACTGTGATTGAAAAGTTGCATTCTATATAAGATAAAGTTGCATAACTTATTGTTTTCCTCTACAGATACCCATACAATTTTTGTGTGGATTTTTTTTTTTTCTTTTTTGAGACAGAGTCTCACTCTGTAGTCCAGGCTGATTCTGAACTTTCTATGTAGCCCAGGCTGGCCTTGAACTCACAGCAATCCTCCTGCCTCTGCTTCTTGAGTGCTCGTATTACAGGCTTATCTACCACTATGTCGAGCTTATGTAGTGCTGGGGAATTGAATCAGGTACTTAAGCATTTGCCTAGCAAGCTATAATACTGCTGACCTATTCCTCTAGCTACATAATTTTTATAATTGGATAACTTGAGGTATATTTAACTACCTGATTGATATGGATAAGTGATTGATGACTTTGTTGAGGCTGAAATATAAGCAGATTCAAGAATGATGTTTAGATGAGTTTGTGCCTGGTCAAACCATAATAAGTCATTAGGGGGAAAATGGAAGCAGACAGTGTGAGTTGTTTTATGGTTTAGGTTAGTGTCACCAAGAAATTTCCAATTATAGCTGGTGTATGCCAGGTGGGAAATAGGATTTCAATTGCATCCGAAAGCTTATTTAAAAATATTTTCAGGTTAAGTACGTTAACTACTTAAAAAATAAATTTCTTAGGAGCAATGCTTTGAACCTAGATGACTTACTAGAAGATTGGGGTAACCCGATACAAATTATTCCCTTTCTGTCTAAATTGCGTTCAGTTCTGCATTGTTATTGCTTAAAGGAAATTTTCTCTGAGGAAGCTTTTACTAGATCTTTACTAGTTTGACAGTTTGAAGCATTTAATGTATGAATAAAGACCAGATCACTTAGTGATTCTTTAGCATTTTTATAGGCAAAAAATGCATTATCTTTACTAAAATATGAATGCCATAGGACTTTCAAATTTTGATTTGGTATGTCTTGACATAGAAATATAGTATTCATTTCTTCATTTTTATATGACTTCTTTAGTATGTAAGTGATATCTAGAATCTTTTAATAATGGTTTATCATCAGAAATATAGGTGTTCTTCACAATTCATAGAGGAGAGGACTCGACTGAACCTTTCTTTTTTCTTTTGAGCTTTTGAAAATAGTTCTTGTTTTTACTTTGTTTGCAGGGTAACGTTTATTATTTTTCTTCTGCTTTGGTTTGCAGCCGGACTTGAGGCACACTGTCAGATTGGCACATTTGTCACACGTTCCCTGGTGATCTCTCAGTAAGAAAATATTTGCACTGACTGCTGGGCAGAGGATGATGGCAGTGCTGTGTGCAGTGGAGTTGTGGAAATGAGAAACGGAAGAGCAGACACTCTCAGATCCTTACCTGTATTTAAAATGCTTTAAAAATGTGATTTGCACTGGTTATTCGTCCCTGCTGTTCTTTCTAACTAGCCATTTAATCAGAGCTAGCACTTTTTTCAACATTTAAAACTCAGCCTTAAGAGGCAACTTCATTATCTCTTTGTAGTCAATAATCACTTAAATTTTTGTGTATCTGCCAAAGTCTTGGAAAAAATTAAGAAAGAATAAAAATTATATAAATAAAGAATGATAGGACTAGAAAGGACCTTTTAAATTGAACCTAGCACCCCCAACCTTTATCAACAGATTTTCAAATCGAGGTCTAGAAGTGGCTTGTTCAAGTCATGTTAAGGGCTGAGAGAGGAATCTGCTGCAAGGTTCCTCTTCCATTGTTCTTTCTAGGATCCACAGTGACTGAATGGAATGGGGGTATATAGAAGAACATAGATTGGAAAGGAAGTGGGGCTTAGGATTCTGGGAATGAGAACTTGATACCACGTATGCTAATAACTTCTTTTCCTTGTTGTTTACATAGCGTTCATGTACAGTATTTTTAAAACCTGGGATAGCATTTGAAAATATAAGTGTAATCAGTTGTTCACCTCTGTTTTAAAACATTTCTATTACTTTTCATTTGCTGCAAAATCTTCTCAAAGACAATAAGGTTCTAACTGTTCAGGCATTTATACCTCCTCCACCCATTTCTATCTCATGCTCGCCCTTTTTCTCTGTTCCTTGTTTATACCCTTCAGTTGTTGGATCATGACAGTTATTCCTGCCATAAAGACTTTGCATGTGATGTTGCTGCTCTTTGAAATGCTCTTCTCTATACCCTAATCCTTTATCCAGGCAATTTTCACTCATCTTTCAATCCAGTTCATTCCTCAGAGACCTCCTCTGACCTCTTTGTATCTCTTTCGTAGTACTTTTATAACCTAGTCTTATGTGCTTATCTGCTTGACCCTTGCCATTCCATAGAGGGTTGTAAAAGCAGAGACAGAGACTAGATTTGATTGTTGTTTCATGATCCCCTGATGCCTAGCACTGTGCTTCTGAAAAATCCTTATTAAATCCTGGTTGTAACAGTGAATGGATCAGGGAATGAGTGATTGTTTGGGTGATTGAATTTCTGCGCCAGGGGCAAAGAGATAGTTCTGTACAAGTCACTTCTGATGGAATTATGCAGATGTTAGCAGAGTTTGGTGCTAGAGTTTAGTTTCTTGTATAAGGTTTATTTTTAGATGATTTCTTTTTCTTTCTTTTTCTTTCTTTCTTTTTTTTTTTTTCATCTAGTATAAAGCCAAGCTAAATGTGTTAGAAACCAGTTAGGGTGATAATTATTTCTTAACTTTTTCTATATTCTCATTTTGATAAGGCAATATGGCTGAGAAAGTAAGTAAACATTTGACCTTTAAATACTCAAGTATCAGTATTTTCTAAATTTGCTTGGTTAAGTGACTTTCTAGAGGTAGAAGATTTTGGAGGTCCAAGTGAGGGCAAAAGCCTACATTTTTAAATGTGTCAGTCAAGGCAAGCTGGTAAAACATTAACCTGGAGTTATTCCTTGGGAGTAGTATATGGCTTAAACATCTGGGTGGGACACCTAAATAAACTGCCTACCAACTGACAAGTGAGGAGGTGATATTTACTTTAGAACTGTTTCTTATACTTTCTTATACTGTTTCTTATACTTTTATCGTATACACACTAATTATATTTTTGCTTGTGACATCACAATATTTGACAAATTATTACTAATTCAATTGCTTTGAAGTCAGGAATCTCCAGATGTATTTGTATTTTGGACAACATTGGGAGAATATGGAGGTCAGTGAACTTTTACAATGGATAAAATAATTTGGCTTGTTCAGCCTTTATTTAGAAGTATTTTCTGAGAGACTGAGCTAATAAAATCTAATGCAGAGGAAAATGCTTTTTTGTTCCCTGTAGGTACTGTCTAGTGAATGTGCATAGTCATGCAGAAGATGATAAAGAGGACCTTTATAAGAACATTGCATTGAAAAGTATGTTAGGTCTCTTATGCAAATGTGTAGGAGTTAGTGGAAGGTGTTTCCATTGTAGAGGAAAGATGTCATTCATGAGAGATGAGTTTTACTGAGGGGCTTATGTTAAAGCTGGGTGTGAATGAATAACACCTATAAAGCAGGCTTCCTATTTCAGGCATGCAGCAGCTCAGGCTGTCCACACAGGCATTTTAGCACTTTGAGCCACACATGTTTCTTGGTACCACGTGTAGGAACTATAAGCAATTTTACTTAAGATTACAGTTGGTAGATGAGTTGGAATGAAAATATGTTCTTAAATTACTTGTTTTCTAAAGTTAGCCAGTAGTTACATTTATTTCAGCTAGATGCAAGAAATTACTAGTTTGGGTGAATGTTATGATATGTGTAATGAATGTTGATAAAACTGTTAAAAAGATTAACAGTCTTTTATTTATCATGCATTCATATATCCCCCTCCCCTCCATTGATCTCAATTATGGCATGTTACTAAGAACCATTTCTGATTATTACTAATTTTTTCTTGTGATGCAGTAAAGATTTTAGAGCTAATTAGTTATTAACATATTGATACATCAGTCTAGATTAAAATTGCAGGTTGAGAACATTTTTTGGGGGGGGGGTCAGATCATCACTATTAATTTAGTGATTACTGCCAGCAGTGCTTTTATTTTGTGTGTGTATTAGGGATTTAACTTTGGGTTTTGAGCA
This sequence comes from Ctenodactylus gundi, assembly GCA_004027205.1. Classification (NCBI taxonomy): domain Eukaryota; kingdom Metazoa; phylum Chordata; class Mammalia; order Rodentia; family Ctenodactylidae; genus Ctenodactylus; species Ctenodactylus gundi. The sequence goes on along the minus strand of PVKB01000004.1, from coordinate 1,336,956 downwards.
TGCTAGGCAACTGCTCTTCTGTTGAGATAAACCTCCAGCCCCCCAAGCTAGTAGTGTTTAAAAAAAAATAGAAAATGGACTAAACTTGTTCGTTATTAGTGTTTTTGGTAAAAAATTTCAGTTACTTTTTATTGTTGTGATGTGTAGATAAGTATAGATGTGTATGTATGAGTGAATGTGAGGTTGTTATGTAAAATATATTTCTTCATGGGAGATAAAGTCAAAACATATGAAAGCCATTGCTCTAGACTGGTAATTCTGGAGAATTTTCCACTCTTGTCAGGATCAGTATACTATGAGTTTCTCATTACCATATCATCTTTTCTTATGTGTCTTCTAAAGGAAAGTTCTTTAAAATAGGGTGAGAGGACTATCCTGAAAGAAACTATTTTGCCCCTGGCTCCATTGCTTCAGCAGTTTGCGTATAATACTCCTCTAATTCTTCATGGGTTCCTGCTGGCTTGTACTTCAAGGTTGAAGTATATAGTTTGCTGGGTAGTTTTCAGAAATTATCTGGGCAGTTTTATACTTTTTCTGCTCTTTAGTGTTTGCTCATTTTCTCCCTCCTTCTTCTTCCCTTGCTTTATTATTGCCTGAATTTTTATTATTCCTGTCCCATGTTCTTACCTATTTTTGTTTTGTTTTCATTTCCATGTCCTGGCCATTATCTTGACTTTGCTTATATTTGTAGTATAACTTTTAGGAATGTAAAAGCCTAAATACTATCCTGTCTATAATGTGCTCAGTCTGTGTTGCATTTCTCAACCCTTGTAGGCCCACTGTCAAGATAGGAAGAAAACTTGGATCACCTTGGAAGTAAGTTGATCTTTAAGTTTATGATCTTTAAGTTTAAAAGAGCTTTGTGCTAGTATTAAGTTTTCCAGTTGCTCTAATCTAGTCTCATACTCTAAGAAGGGAGAAGCTAGGAGTCCTCTGTGGCCCTCTTCCCTGATCTTTTTAGTCTACTCCCTCCAGTCTTGGGAAGCTCTTGGAGCTTCTTAAGTAAGACAATGAACAAGCTGACCGGGTAAGAGAGTTCTTTTTCTTTTGCTCTGTGTTGAGCTCTATTTGACCCAGTAGGATAACGTAACTTGATTTCCCACTCTTTTCTTTTCCTTGTGTATTAAGGGATCTCTTGATACCTAGGAAATCTGAAAATTAATCAGATGTTTATAGACCTAAATTAGGGTTAGTAATTATATGTAATGAATTTTAATGTAGAAATACTGATTTTTGTCTCATTTAACAGTTTGAGTATAAGAGATGCAAGACAGTTACAGTGCTTTCATGATGTTGTAGACCTAAGAACCTTCCATTTTGTTTCTATGCCATTTTCCATGTAAATATTTTATCTTGCAGTTTGAGATGGTTGCTCCTGTCCTCCCATCATATTGTTACTATTACAGTTATAAAATGGGAGCAGAGAGAGGAGAGAGGAGGGCTTCCTCCTGTAAGGAAGTATGTGATGTCTGCTCATAGACAGTTATACAGACCTACTCACATGGCCATACTGATCTGCAAGAAAGTCAAGGAAATAGTTTTCAGCCAGGCAGCTGCATATCCTACTGAGACTTCTGTTAGGGGTGTAAGGAGTCTCTTTACTATAGTAGTCAGCAACAGAAGATTTAGTTGTCCAATGCTTATTTTTTTGAATTTGTTGCTTTGTGTGGGAAAATTTTACAGTGACTTTTTGAGTGGACTTGAGCTACTGAAATGTTAAGCTGCATTAATATATGCTTCTTTGGGATTGTAAATCAGTTTTATTCTAATGGTTATAGAGATGAGTGTGAATAGAGAAAAAAAACTTTCTCCTGTCTTATTTTTCTCCAGTTTGGAGGCTAATTTTATTTTATTTTTTTGGTATTTCTAGGCATGGCGCAGTCACAGGGCTGGGTGAGAAGATATTTCAAGGCCTTTTGTAAAGGCTTCTTTGTGGCCGTGCCTGTGGCAGTGACGTTTTTGGATCGTGTCGCCTGTGTGGCGAGAGTGGAAGGAGCATCAATGCAGGTGAAAGTGAACATGTCTTTATACCTTAAAGCACATGCCTCATTGTTTTTAAAATACTAAAAATGATAGTTCTAGTTATTATTTTTGTGTTAGGAACTTGAGGACTTTTAAAAAAGCCATTGAACAGAAATTTGACTGTACTAAATTTCTTTATAAAATCTTCCAATTCAGTACTGTAATAATCAGAGTAGAGATGAATAAAAATAACTCTCACATAGTTCTCAGAGTCTATATTTGGAATTTTTACTGAGAATTGTAAACAATCCTGAGAAATTTTAGTAAATGACACAGTTTTTCATGAAAATGGTCACATTTGAGTATCCTTTTAGAATCAATCCACTAGAATAATTTCTGGATAGATTAGGGTCAAGCTCAGTTGTTCTATTGATATCTACTCTTAGTTTGTAGAAAGATATAGAGTACTGATTCAGATATCCTAGTGCACTTTTTAAGCAGGTTGCTGACTGAAAATAATTGAGCACAGAAAGCTGTGCATAGTGGTGCATATCTGTAACCCTAGCTGTGGTCGTTCTGATCGAAGCAGGAAGATTGAAGTTCATGCCCAGCCTAGGCAACCTAATAACTTACCAACTCTGTCACACAAAAAAAAGTTAGAATGGGACTGGCATCTGGCTAAGTGTAATGGCCCTGGGTTCAATAAACAGTGCTGCACAAAGAATGAAAAAAAAAAAAAAAGTTAAGGGCAGCTCATGGTGGAAGGACTTCAGAGGGGCTATTTCCAAAAGTTTTATTTGAATAGTCTTCTGGAGTAAGAAGAGAAGTTTTTTTCTACGGTTGATATTTAGAACCTGTCTGTATATGTAGTTAAGCAGTATTTGCATTTTGTAATATATGATTTGGTTTATCCAGTTATTGGCATATATTAGGTTACTTAGGTTACTGTGCTGTGATAAATAACTCGTTAAAACAAATAAATAAAACGATGGGTAAATGTCCATGAGATTATAATTACATAGTTAACAACCAGCTTAGTTTTTTTCTTTTGTTTTGGTTAGAACTTGCCAAGGCTTAAAGCATCAGCTTTAAGGAGTTTACTGGATTTTATTTTTTGTAGTTATGGTATTGAGACCCCTTCCGGAGTTCTGGTAGTTGGTGAGGTAACGGAGGTCAGCTAACTGTTAGAGTGGGTACTCTGTGAATGAAGGTAAAGGTTTAAAGCATGGCTGCCTTTAGGTTTGTTTCTCTTTCTATCATTTTAGACTATTTAAGCCCTCCTGGTCAGGGGATTCTCGCCTCAGTCCTTGTCTTCCAAGTTCTCTCCGTGGTGGGTCACCAGCAAAGAGCTAACTAACCATTTACTTGGATGTAAATATATTTTAATACTGGGGTACAGTAAACATATGAAGAATGATCAACAGATATATGACTTCATTTCTAAATACAGTTTAAGACACTTAAAATAGATGATCAGATTTTATGCTTTCTGCCTCATCACTTTTTAAAAAATTTCAGCCCTATATTATGTAACCTTTCTGTGTATATCAAGTATCTGTGTGCTTAAGCAATTCTTTCTTTTTTTAAAATTTTTTTCCCACATTTTATTGATATGCATATGTCCAAAATTCAAGGTTTACAATGAAGTTGAGCATTTTGTGCTCATCACTTTTAGATTCCTGAAAGCCTTGGGGAATTCCTTTGGGCAAGGTAGACTTTCTTTGTATAGCTTTGGGGTCAGAATAAATTAGCCTTCTTTGTAGCAGCCAAATATCTTTTTGGTCCCTGGGATTTCTTTGTGTCGGTCCATGGATATGTATCATTTTTTTTTTTTTGAAGTAGAAAGTAACTTTATTGGCAAAAGTATAAAGGGGAAAGTGAAGTAAAAAGTAGAAACTGTCCTGCAAGCAGGAGGAGGGGCAAAGGTGCCAATTATTTTACAGTTAGAGCCATCTTTTGTAGTTTTTCTATAGATCATGTATATTAATTTTCCTATACAGTGTTGGCTTTTACTGATTGGTTTACATTAGCATAAAACTAGTTCATTGGGGTATGTATCTTTTAGTAGCAAGAAATCAGATTCTTAATGATTTTCTCTAATTTCCTTAGTATGGTCTTACTACAAAGTAATCACTACCCTGAAAAAGATTTTTCCAGGGTACAAAATGCTGACCTTGGATTTGATGTCATTCTCATGGATTGTGAAGCAATGACAGTATTCCAGTCTTCATTTTTTTTTTTTTTTGAGGTGATCTCTCTTTCTAGTTCAGGCTGTCATATTTCTCAACCAATATAACACTATTAAATAATTATGTTTATGGTTTGTAGGAAAATCATGAAAAGTATATGATTTTTTAAAATTTACATGTCTAAAGGACAAGGCTTATTCTTAGTGTAGAAGGCAGTGAAGCAAGTTATGCCATTACCAAGTGCAAGTCCATGGATTAATAGTGTCAGGGTTAACATTAGATATACCAATATCTGCAGGTGCATTTCAATTGCTTGGAGTGTTTTTGTGTCCCACACCCAAGAACTCAGTTTATTACTTTGCAATGTGGTTCAAACAAATTATACATTATAAATCATATATATTATTCTGTTTTTTTAATGTAGATTTTCCTTGGCTACTCGTTATAGAAAAATAGTTTGAATTTACTTAGGTGTAATGAAGAATTTATTGGAATGCTCATTCTGTATGTTTGAGAGGGCAGGAGTGAAAATTGTGAGGAACAACTGAAACCGGGACTTAAGTGCTGCCACATTACTCAGTCTTCTCTGTGTTTCCAAGTTCTGCTTCTGTGTGCATTTTGGCTCAGCTTTATCAGACCAGATTTCTGCACACAGCTGGACACAGGGCTGCTGGCAGCTCTTATGCTTTAAGATGCCCAGTTTCATAGCCAGCAAAGTGAGAGAGATCACTTTTCTTGCCTTAGTTTGAGTTTCAAAAATCTGGACAAAGGACTGTGATCAGTTCAGCTTTGATCTCATGCTCTGCACCTTTATAAATACACAGATTAACATTGGCTAGCAGGGTGTGGATATCACAGTTGGCTTAGCTACGGCTAGATTAAATGGTCTTAAGAAAATTAGAGTGTCCATGTAAACTATATTATTGTGCAGGAACTAGTAGTAGAGTGCAAAGCGGTGTTTCTCATATAAGGGGACTACTATTTTCAGAGTACAAGTGGAGAGGATTTTCTGGAAAGAGAGAAAAAATATATTTATTTCGGTCGGGCCTACCTTTTCAGAATTTGAGACTAACTATACCTATAACAGAGAACTTAGAATTTTGTTCGATATCAATAAGTCATTCTTACAATTATTTAATAGCACAAATTGTAAAATGGAATTTCGTGATTAACAAATTTTAGCATTTTTGAAATCATTTTTAGTGTATGGTTTTAGTGAACTGAACATGTTTAGAGCACAAGTTTCAGCAGAATTTTTGACTACTGGAATACTTTCAAATTTTGAATTTTCTAATGGTGGAGTTCTCTGGTCTCAGAGCATCCTGGGGAAAAAAAAAAACAGATCTACTTCGCTTGATTTTTGAGACCTTAAAATTTTATGTAATATGAAGCACTTGGTTGGTTGTTCTGAAGAGGAGTACTTTGAATATATGGTGATGTTTTCTTGAACTAAAGCTTTGAAGTATGAAAAAAGACAGAAAAAGAAGAAGGAAGCAGTAGCACAGGAGGTTAATACTATAGATATTCAAGACAAAAAAGTGCTGTTCAAGAGATTGACAGAAGTTCTGTGTGTCATCCCTTAGACTTGTATCCCTAGTGCTAGCTATATGTTTGTGTGTGGCATTAGTAAGAAGTGCTGTCTGGCCACCCATTCTGCATCTTAATATTTCTTGAAATGATTTTGTATGGTTTTTGAAGGAGTTCATAATAGTGTAGGCTACTATTCTTGAACACCAGCCATTGGGTAGTACTAATTCTTCTCTGTGTAGATAATATTGGCTGTCATTTTAAGTATGTGATTAATTTTGTGCCTTGGGATTTTATTTTGTGATACAAATAATTTTGAAAAGCACTTATAAGTATTTTGGAATAGAGTCATCACATGGCCATTAAGTACAAAGCACTGTGTTAGGTGTGTTGGGTGTAATGAATCAGACACAGACTGTGCTTTTAAGGTGCTTTTTCTTTAATGGAGGATGTTTAAGAATTAATAATATTGGATAATGGATACATTTTCAGATGAGATTAATGTGGAAGCTGTCATATTCTCATAAATATGTTTTTCAACTCCTGGTATGTTCAGAGATGAACATTTATTTGGTTTAGCATTTATTTGGTTTAGAATTGACTTGGAAATTTTTATTTAGAATGGAGTATTACCAAAAAGTCACATCTTTATTTTTGGATAATATGTTAACTTTTGCCATGGAAACCAGCAACCTGAATATTTCATAGCTTACATAACAGATATTTATTTCTTGCTAATGAGTTGTTATCACTGTAGGCTATTGGTTTGGTTCAGGTTGCTCCATGGAGCTGTGGCTGCCTAAGATGTGCTCTGCTTTTGGATGATAACAAGACCCAAGAGGTTGAGACAAAACATTTAGAGGTTCTTAAAGTCTGAGCTTAGAAGGTTTAGTTCTTTTGCTTGTATTCACTGTACAAAGTAAGTCAGACTTATACTGAAAGTGATGAGTGAAAGTAACTGATTTCCATCCACTCCTGGGGAAGCTGTAGTAAAGGTAGGGAGGAAGGAAGGATAGTGAATAAGTTAAGTATATCTATCATAGGCACTGTGACTCTGAAGGAGATAAGATTGACTTTAGTAGTCATCTAAAAGTTAAGTTGTATTTACTGTGATCCTTATTTTTCTAGTATAGGTTTGACAGAATTGAAATATTATAACTCACAGAAATCTAGATTAGTCTATTATAGATGTGTTTAGGTTTGAGATCGCCCAGGGACTATTATACCACCACTTAATCATGGATTTTCTTGAAAATCACTTTTACCATTAAAAAAATGATGGAAAGATCTAATCTTTTTAAAGGGACATTGAATCCCAGTTGTTTGAATTTGTTGAATACATAATTGTTGTAGCAGCACTGGAAATTCATTTTGAGAGCAAATTTTGCTTTAAGAACTTTAAGTCTTCTAAAAATTCTGGTACTTTGTAATTTATTAGGAGAAACTTGTTTTAGGATTCCATTTTTTTTTTAAATAAAGGAAGCAACTTAAGGAAGTTTTTATTTGATCATAATATTAGTGTTACCAGTACAGAACAAAGCAAGAAAACCCAATAGTACTTTAAAAACTAACATGTCAGACTTGATTTTCATTAGAATAAAGCAGTTTTTTCACATTAGTAGATTAAAAATCAAGAGACAAATTATACATACAAACACAAATATACATGTGCATAATGCAAACATATGGAGCTTCATCTTCTATGTAAGAATGGCAAGCTAGTCTCTCTTCATAAAAAGAAATTACAATTTGAGGACACTTTGTATTTGCCTCCTTGGCCAGCACCCATTCGACCTCATCTGAATCTTTCCACTTCGTGAGAAACATCAATTCCTCACTGTAGTTGGTGGCACTGACTATTTGCTCTGAATCTACACCTCTGACAGAGCCTCTTCATTTGTCAGCAGCATCTTTCTTCTTGTTTTGCTATTATCAGATTCACTGTCAGGTACAGATTTTCTTTTTTGTGCTGTCATCTTATTTACCAGCTTTTTGAGAATTAAGAAATACTTCAGTTAACTCTGGACAATCTCAGCTTTCCTCAGGTTACCATGTTTTGTTAACATCTGTAAGTCCCTTCCACTTCAGGAAATATTCCATTTTCCCATTCACTGTCAGCTCAGTCCTTTTTCTACCACAGATTCTTCAGGTTCTGCCTTCACAACTTTGTTACCCTTTCCATTTTGTTTCTTTCCCATGTTTGCAATGTAATTTTATTGGTGGGCATTTTTAATTGTAGGCTTGAAGTACTTTTATTCACTGCTTCTCAGGGGCATGTCTTGGGCCTTCAGGGTTTCATTTTAAGAGAAGTAATTTCTTATTTTTCCCCACTTTATTGATATGTCTAAGTGAAAAATTTAAGGTTTACAATGAAGTTGAGCATTTTGTGCACATACATATCTTGTTGAGGTGATCACCAAAGACTTTCCCAATCTCCTTTTGTCCCTCCCCTTATCCACCCCTCCATCCCTCTTCACCCTACCCCCCTGGTTCACTTTGTTTTTCACTTTTAAGTTCCATGAGGTAGTTGTGATCTGGGTCTCTGATATCACAGAGACCATTCGCTATTTCACCTCTTACTTCTGACTCACTTCACTAAGCATGATGTTCTCAAGTTTCTTCCATTTGCCTGCAAAAGCCTCCAAGCTGTTGGACTTCCATTGTGTATCCATTGGTCTGTTGATGGGTATTTTGATGTCATCCATATTTTAGCTATTGTTAATTGTGCTGCTGTGAACATGGGTATACATGTATGTCTGTTATGTGTTGTTTTCATCTCTTTTGGAAATATTCCCAGGAGGAATATCAATGGATCAAAGGAGATATTTATTTCCAGTTTTTTGAGAGATCTCCATACTGCTTTCCAGAGTGGTTATATGAATTTACTTTCCCACAAGCAGTGCAGGAAGGTTCCTTTCTCACCACAGCCTCCACAGCACTGATAACTATTTGACTTGTTGATATAGGCCATTCTCTCTGGATTTAGATGGTATCTTAGCATTGTTTTGATTTGCATTTCTCTTATGGCTACGGATGTTGAACATCTTTTCATGTATCTATTGGCCTTTTGAAATTCGTCGTGCATGAACTGCTTCTTAATTTGGTTTGCCCACTTTTCAATAGGATCCTTTATTTTGGTAGGCTTACTTTTCTTAAGCTCCCTGTATATTCTAGTTATGAGTCTCCTATCTGAGATATTGGTGGTGAATATCTATTCCCACCCAGTCTGTTGGTTCCCTTTTTACGATGTGGATAGTTTCCTTTGCTGTGCAGAAACGTAATTTGACATGATCACATTTGTTAACAGTGGGGATAATTTCTTTTGCTTTTGGTGTCTTATCAAGGCAGTGTTTGCTTACCCCTAGGTCTTTTAGGTATTTGCCTAATTTGTCTTCTAGGAGGTTCAGTGTTTCACTTATAATGTCTAGGTCTTTGATCCACTTTGATTTGATTTTGGTGCATGGTGATAGGTGTGTGACCTGGTTCATTCTTCTGCATGTGGATGACCAATTTTCCCAGCAGCATTTGTTGAACAGGCTGTCCTTTATCCATTGTATGCATTCGGTCCCTTTGTTGAAGATTAAGTACTTGAGGGTATTTGGGTTTGCCTCTGTGTCTTCAATTCTGTTCTGCTGGTCTATCTGTTTGTTTTTGTGCCAGTACTAAATTGTTTTTATGACTATGGCTTTATTATACAGCCTAAAATCTGGTATTGTAATGCCTCCTGCCTTGGTCTTGTTGCTCAGGATTGCTTTGGCTATTCTTGGTCTCTTTTGGTTCCATATGAATTTTAGAATTGTTGTTTCAGGTTCATTGAAGAAATTTGTAGGTATTTTGATAGGAATTGCATTGACTCTGTATATCAGTTTAGGTACTATATTTCAATTTGACTATATTTATTTTGCCTATCCAAGAACAGGGGATGCCTTTCCATTTTCTGAAGTCTCCTATAACTTCTTTTTTCAATGTAATGTAGTTTTCTTTATATAAGTCCTTCACTTCCTTGGTTAGGTATACTCCTAGGTATTTAATTTTTTGCTGAGTTATTGAGAATGGAATTATTTTTCTGAGTTCTAGCTCAATAAGTTCTTTGATAGTGTAGAGGAAGGCTATTGATTTTGTAGTGTTAGTTTTGTAGTCTGTGATTTCGCCAATTTTTTTTTTTTATTATTATTTCCAGAAGTTTCGTAGTGGAGTGTTTAGGGTCTTCCAGGTAGATAATCATATCATCTGCAAATAAGGATAGTTTGACTTCCTCCTTTCCAATGCAGATTCCTTTTATTTCATTTTCTTGTCTGATTGCTATGGTGTTTCAAGGACTTACGTTGAATAAGAGTGGTTAAAGTGGGCACCCTTTTCTTGTTCCTGATTTAAGAGGGAAAAATTTCAATTTGTCTGCATTTACTACTGCATATTTACTGCATATTTGCTGTAGGTTTAGCATATATGGCTTATATGAGTTTTAGGTAGGGTGCTTCGATACCTATTTTTCTCAGTGTTATCATTTAGGGGTGCTGGATTTTGTCAAAGGCTTTTTGTGCATCAATAGAAATGATCATGTTGTTTTTGTTTTCAGTTTTGTTGATATGGTGTATTACATTGATTGATTTACGTATATTGAACCAGCCTTGAATCTCAGGGATGAAACTCACTTGATCATGGTGTATGATCTTTCTGATTACTTGTTGGATTCTGTTTGCTAGAATCTTATTGAGGATTTTTGCATCTATATTCATTAAGGATATTGGTCTGTAATTTTCTTTCCTGGTTAAGTCTTTGTCTGGTTTTGGGACTAGTGTGATGTTAGCCTCAAGAAATGAGTTTGGTAGCAGTCCTTCACTTTCTACTTTATGAAATAGTTTGAGGAGGATTGGAGTAAGTTCTTCCCTAAAATACTGAAGAATTCTGTTGTGAATCCATCAGGGCCTGGACTTTTGTTTGTAGGTAGAGCTTTTATTACTGCTTCAATTTCTGTGTGGGTGATGGGGTTGTTCAAGCTTTTTATATCTTTCTCATTTAATTTTGGTATTTTATATGTATCTAGTCTTGGGTTAAATTTTCCAGCATTAATTTACAGTTCACTAAACATCTGACTAGAATGATAGAGTTATCCACTATCAGTTAGCTGAAGGTAATTCATATATGAAAATACGAAGGTAATTCTTATATGAAAGTAAAGTTTTTAATACAATGACTATGTAATTGAGTGGAAAAAAGCATTCGATTTAGGAAACATTTGATTTTTAATCAAGTAGTATAAGTATGCCTTTTTATTGGATGAGATATCCCTTTTGTAATGCTTGGCATACAGTGAATAATGGCATAAATTGCTGGTTAATAATTATTCATACTGACCCATTCCCCTCTGGTGCACATGAATCACTTCTACTGGTTGTTGAAAGGTTACCTATGAAAGTAGATGTACTTTTTTTTTTTTTTAAAGAAGCACCACATTATGTGGCATTAATTTAATTCAGGAAATGAAGGCTTATATTACATACCGTTGAAATTATACAGGGAATTTACGTAGGTGGAATGCAATTATTCAAATTAGAACTTCAATGGCTTACAGAAGCTTTTAGAGTAAAAGGGTGCCGTAGGAATAGTTTAATGACCTCACACCAAAGTTTTTGATTTTATTTGATTGAGAATGCCTGCAGCAGGGTCACTGAAGGTATATGCTTTCTACATTTAAAGTTAAGATCAAAGGCTACAATGTGAAGGAAATAATTTTAGGTGTCACTTTTATTTTGTTGTAAATGCTAGGTATTTTTTATGTCATGTGCCATTTTCCTTTGTCTAGTGTAAGTGGCCAGGGTAGTGGATCTTTGAAAGTACCACTATACTGTTATGTCTTTCTAGCTCAGACTTCAGAGATATATTTATGCACAATATATTTGAAATTTAGAGAATTTACAAGAAATTAGAATTTATTCATCATTGAAATCTTTATTCATCAGTAGCACACATTCAGTTGTTTGAATTTGTCTTGATTTTAGCTGCCTGTATAGTAACCTGAAGAAACTGGTTTGTAATAAGCCTCTTAGATTCCTATGTAGCTTTCACAGTCTTTAAATTCCTGCTGAGTTTAAAATTAAAAGTTCTGTCATAATTGATACAAGTCTTTCAATTTCTATTCTTATTTTATTAAAAAATTTAAACTCTCCAAGGGTTTCATAGTACCGAACAGTCACTGTTGGTTGCATCTGTTATTTTAAACCTTGTGGGAAGACAGAGACATGCTCTCAATGAAAAAAGATATATTGTGTTTTATTCACCAATATTTGAGGTACAGCCTCATGTTACCTGCTGGACTTGTACTGTGAAGATGCTGTAAGAAACTGGCAAGCATTTCGTCCTGTGCTGACTCCTCTGTGCTCTGGCTTCCTTTGGTTTACTGGGGCCAACAATGAAGGAGGCCAGGATTTCATGTTGGAATGCAAACGGGCTTGTTTGTATGCTTCCTTCCCAAACTACCCTTGGAACAGGACTTTTGCCTGAGGATTTTATCCCTTAGGATGTTATGAGTTTTTAATGTAGCTGTCTAACCTGTCATTAAGCAGAAAATTCAAATATTCTGTACTTATAGCAACAAACATATGTAGTCCTGAAACAGTTGGTGAGTGATATGTTTATAATATTCTTTTATGGATTTTTTTATCTTCCATGAGTGAATACCTGTATGCTCTCATTTTATATAGCTAGAATTCTATTATTTTAATGCTTATTTCATTATAACTTTAAAAAAATTTCTTTATGCCAAGTGCAGTGGCACATGCCTTCAATCTAAGCTACTCAGGAGGCTGAAGCAGGAGGATCTCACTGCCAGACCCACACCAAATTGCTTACCCCTGTCAGGGGAAGTCTTTTTCTAGCCAGAAGTAGGTTGCAGATCAACATCACTTGTCTTCTCCTTGCTCCCTGACAGAGGAAAATGAGGGGCTGCTCATCTCATCTCATTGCTGCTGCATAGGGCTCACAGTCCAGCTAACTGCTGGCCTATCCTCATGTTGTAGAGGTGTTGGTGTGGGGCTGCTGTGACTAGATTATGGTAGCTAATATAGATGTTTTCTCTTCTACTGACCCATCTTTTCTCAAGTCGTTTGTCTTAAGAGAGGTTAGGTTCTTCTTCAGCCTCCACCCTCTTTCCGAGTGGTTCTGGATTGTAGGCCTCTTTGGGCCTCATCTAGGATATAGAAAGCAACATGAAAACCCAGGGATGTTGACATAGCGTAATTCTGCAAGTGCAAAGGTCTCAAGCTTTTATTCTGTCCACTTTCCATCCCACACTTTTCCTGTTCATGTTTTCTTGTTGTTGTAAAGCAAGGTCTAGGGATGAATAATATAAGCACTATATTTCTCCTTTTTGGTTGCTCCCCCCCCCCCCACCTCCCCTTCCCACCACATGCACAAATGTGTACATATACCTTTCCTATATATATACTAGTAGTAGCTTGGCCAAAGGGACATGAATGGAAGTGAGGCACTGTTGAGGTCTTCAGGACCGAGAGCCTCAGCATCCCTGACCTTGGCTGAGGTCCTTCCTTCCCACACAAAAAAAAATGTTACTATTTGTAAGCTAAGTCAGGCGTTGTTTTGCTTAAACACAGAAACTGCAGGTTTAGTTAATTAAGATACAGAAAAACAACTAGAGTATTCTATCCTTCTTCCTCTACTCATTTCCTCTCCCTGGGCGACCCCCCCCCCCCCCCAACCTTGAGACCTTGCTGATTGGACCAAGATAGCTTCCTCAGTCTGTTTAAGCCCCTGTGCTTCACAAAGAAATGAGAGGGTGTTCACTGAAGCGACTCCCAGAGTGTATTGCTCTGTCGTCCGACCTTCTCCTCGGCTGTTCCGGGATCCCCGCAGGAGGGAGACCCCTAAATTTGGTGCCTGAACAGGGACCTAAGGCAATGGGAGAGACTTGAGTTAGTCAGGTAAGTGCAGGATCGGACTCCCTTGTTGTCCTTGGCAACTGAGGCTGCCCGCAATAGGCGATAACAGCAAAGCTTCTCTTTCTCCTTCTCTGTCTGCCCCCCCCCCCCCCCCCCCCCCCCCCCCCCCCCCCCCCCCCCCCCCCCCCCCCCCCCCCCCCCCCCCCCCCCCCCCCTCCCCCCCCCCCCCCCCCCCCCCCCCCCCGTGGATGCCCCAACCCTATCTCGGCTGCTTTGCCCACATTTACTGCTTTGGCATTGCTCCCACTGCCCCCTGGGCTGCTTCCATTCCCTGAGCTCCAGGTTCCTCACCGCACCCTGTGGCAGGCCTTTGTAATTCTAATAGGCTAAACTTGCCTGCAGCTCCTTCTCTCCAGGCCTTTCCAGTCAATGTCAGCCCACCTAGCAGAGACCTTTACAGTGGTATCCTCACAATTTCGATAGTCCTGGAAACTTTAAAAAGGCTGTTAAGGAAGATGGCCCTAGAGGAGCATTTGCTGAACAACTGCTGGAATCTATTTCCACTGAATTAAACTGCCCTCAGGATTGGAAGGACTTACGCCGAGCTGCTCTTTCTCCTTTCACCTATCGTAAATGGAAGGCCTTTTTCTATGATGAATGTGAAAAACAAGCTGAAAGAAATGAACAATGCACCCTTCTGGGGCAAAGAAGTTTTACAAGGTGAAGGCCATTTCAGTGACCCCCAAATGCAAGCCCTGACAGCCACAGGTTCTTACTTTGACCAGGTCTGCATGTGTGCCCTTAGGGAATGGCGAAAACTTCAGGCAGAGGGTGGATCTCAGTCTCTCAAAGGCCTTAAACAAAAGGCTGTAGAATATCTCCCTCAGTTTATAGATAGTGTCACCAAAGCAGTTAAAAACAAATTACTGATTGTCATTATTGTACTAAATTACTTCCATTAATACCCTTTGCTCATTGTGTCTTTAATGTCTCTAGCCCGATTAATACCTTCGTTGCTACCGTTAAGACTTTGCTAGAGAGTCACTCCTCCCCACTATTTGCTTAAAATATTCAAGCACACAGCAAGCTTCCTGGTCCTCTTGCCCACTGCCTTTTCTGTAACCAAACAGACCGAACAGTTACATCTTAGGTTCCACCAATCTGCCAAAATCCTCCACTTATTTTTTCCAACACTTCCTATTGAAACGAGCCGACAAATTATTAGAGACTGTCAAAGATGTGCTCCCCTTCTGCCTTTGGGTCCATTACAGCCTGCAGGCATAAACCCAAGAGGATTTAAGTCCAATGCTGTATGGCAAATAGGTGTTACTCATCATGTTCCTTTTAGCAAATTAAAATATGTCCATGTCACTATAGACACCTATTCTGGTTTCTTGGTAGCCTCTACAGCTTCTGGGGAGTCCACTAACCATGCAGTATCTAATCTTCTATAATGTTTTATGATTATGGGTGTCCCACTGTCTGTCAAAACTGATAATGGCCGTATGTATAGCAACAAAGGATTTCAACGATTTTGCTCAAATTAGAATATTAAACATATCACTTGGGTACCCTACAACTCACAAGCTCAAGGTATAGTAGAGTGCTACCATAGAGATTTAAAGTCTCTATTACTAAAACAGGGGACTATGCCTCCCCCCATGATGCCTTACACAAGACTCTTTTTACGTTCAATTTTCTTACTTTCCCTAAAGATTCCTCAGAAATGTCTGCCCATAAGCACTGGGCCCCATTAACTGGACCTTCTGTGCTACCTTTAGTGGCCTAGAAAGAGGCTATATCCAATTCTTGGAAAGGGCCAGGTACATAGTTAACTTCCGGGAGAGGTTTTGCTTGTGTGTTTCCCGAGGATGAACTGCAGCCAATCTGGGTCCCCGCCTGGCTCATCCGCCCCTGGCTGTCCACAACCATCTACCGAACATGTGATGCGATTGACACTGGAGGAACAACAGAGACTTCCGTGACACAAGAGAGCGCTACCCAAAGGAAAACAACATAAGGCCACATGGGGTGATCTCAAGGGCCCCATGGAGCAGGCCCTGAGACTCGCTCCTACTTCAGGACCTGTGTCTGGCCCAGTGATGGTTACTTTTCTTTGTACAGCTTTAATAGCCAATAGTAAAGCCGAACAATGAAATGGAAGGTCTAAGATTGTCCCATGACAGAGATGAATAAGTGAAAAGGCTGTTTGGACTAATATAATTGGGACTTCTCGCTATATCTTGGACATATCCTCTTATACTTCCTTCCCCAATTCCCCCTTTTCGTGTTGCAGAACATGCACTGTCGATGGGAATGTGATGGGCTGATTCTGGACAGAGAAAATTGTATATTTGAAAATTGGGAGTGGCTATGGATGAGATAGAGCCTCATCCTACAAATATGCTTACAAAACAAAATGTCACTGCTTGTGTTGACACCCCCTATATATTGTTGGTAGTGTTACCGATATTCTTAATCAGTTAAAAAATGTTTCCCTCCTGGCCAGATTTTTCCCACATGTTATGGGTTGATTGTACTGGGAAAAATGTTAGTGATTTTATGTTTGATTTTACCTTGTGTTGTTTGCAGTGGGATGGAAGCTTTACAAACTCTGTCCGCTAACATCATGGTCTTAAGCTATGTGGCAAACCCACCGGTTTTGGTGTATAAACAGGCTGGTAGTCAGAGATGGGTAAGGTTTCTCTACAGTCAGGACAACCTAAGACAGGATACACGCCATGCTGCATGTAGTCCAATGGCGGGTAAGTCCTAGCTGTGAGGGGAACGACCTAAGGCCGGCACATTCTTGCACCGAGAAAGCTTTGCTTTAAAAAATAAAAATAAAAAAAGGGGGAGATGTTGGGGGGGAGATGTTGGGGTCTTCAGGGCCTGAGAGCCTCAGAATCACTGACCTTGGCTGAGTTCCTTCCTCCCCATGAAAAAATGTTACTATTTGTAAATTAAGCCAAGTGTTGTTTTGCTTAAAAGCGGAAACTGCTGGTTTAGTTAATTAAGAGTCTGAAAAACAACTGGAGTATTCCATCCTTCCTCTATTTCCTTCCCCTGCTGGTTGAGGCCTTGCTGATTGGCCCAAGATAGCTTCCTCAGTATATTTAAGCCCCTGTTCTTGCCAAATAAAGGAGACAGCGTTCACTGAAAGGACTTCCAGAGTGTGTTATTCTGTGGTCTGACCCACTCCTCGGCTGTTGGGGGGATTCCCTGGGAGAGGGGGGGTTCCCTTTGCAGGGAGCTCCCCCAAAACCTTCCTTATTCTCTGTTCTGTCTGTCTTGCTGGCTAAAAGCAGATGTTTGTTCAATTTTAGATTTTTAGGTCTTGATATAATTGTCAGCACTGGCCACAAGAGAAAATAGATACAAGAAAGCAAAGTTCATTATATCTTTGGTCTGGAGTCAAGATTCAAGACACACCCACAGTCCTGTGAGAAGTCTGTTAGGACAGGGCAGATGGCTGAGCAGAGGGAAAGCATTTGACCAAAACCTTTACTGGGCTTTGTTCAGTAAAGGCAAAAAAGAGCAGGGTTAACAACTTCAGACTATTTGGAACAGTTTCCAAGGGGTGACATGTTTAAGGCAGAGTAGTATTGTGTACTGGTTTTGGAGTACACTAGCTCTAGAGAGAGGAGGCATAGCTCTTAATTGGTTACTTTGTACATTAAAGGCTTGCTTCTGCTAGCCAGTAATTTAATTTTATAGTGTTAGAACATCATAATACACATTACACTACCACCCACCCCACTCCACACACAATTGTTTTTTTTTTTACCAAAAATAGAGGTCTGAAATGAATTTGATACACCTACTCATGGAACATCATAGCTTAGCAGCACAGTGCACTGTTGAGTATGGTGTGTTTACCCTAGTGATCATGTGGCTGCCTAGAAGCTCCGTCTCAATGCTGATGCTTAACATCCCAGGAGAATTTCATACTACATATCAAATACAAATGCAAAATTGGAAGTCAGATTTCTTCTAAATATTTACCATAAAACCCAAGAAAGTTGAACTATTGTAATTTAGGGACTTCTTTGTGTGTATATATGTGTGTGCATATGTGGTGTGTGTGTGTGTGTGTCTGTGTGTGTGTGTGTGTGTATGTGTGTGTCTATAGCGTAGCAGAAGATCTGGTTGAGAACACTCAAGCCACAGGAGGTGCTAGAAATATAAGATCAAAATAACTTGTTTTTTCTTTTTCTATCTGTGTTTTTTCTTTTTTTTTCTCTTGAAACAGGGTCTTATTTTGTGGCCCAGACTGGTCCTGAACTCACTAGGTAACCCAGGTTGGCCTTGAACTCCAGACAATACTCCTGCCTCAACCTCCTGAAAGCTGGGATTAAGGGCTCATGCTACTATACCCAACTAATATTTTAAGGTGATGCTGAGTAGTTTGCCTTGGCCTGGTGTATGCCAGACAAGTGCTTTAATTGTTGGACTTTGCTCAAACCCAAGAACCCGCATGGCCCTATGGAGTAAATGGACTCACTGTTAAGACCTGAGCTCTTGGGATTCCTTTTGCAGGCAGCTAGCCCATTGTGACTATATAATAAGACTCAGAACTTTACCTTCTTTTTTGCTTTTCTTCTGTTATATTCCTTTACTAACCTCAGGTGTTATTTTCTTACAACTTTACTTAATTCTTTCACTTATTTGAAAATAAAAGTTTGACTCATGATTGAAAGTTTTCTATTATTTTCTAGTTTTTTCTTAGGTTAATAGTAACTTTAATTTGTAGCTTGTGAAAGAAGGAACTATATTCCTCTCACCTACATGTTCAGAAGATGATGAATAAATACATATTAAATTTGTCCTTTGAAGCATTGAAGTGCCTGGATAATTAAGCTTTACAGAAACATGATAACATGAAATTATCATTATTTTTTCTTTGACTTTGAGGATATTTTTGCACTGTTCTCCTGAAAACTTTTTAGTTTATTGATGAACCCATCATATTCTTTAAGGCAGAGGTTTCCAACCCTTTTTGCCATGACATATTAAATAATACAGTTTTGCACTATACACACTAGTGTGCAACTTAAAGAAAAGTTTCACATAACAATACTTAAGCTGTACTTACCATCATTATGTGCAGTGCCTGCTGATATTTCAGTTCTGGCTGCAACCCATTAAACTGACTCTATGACTCACTTATTGGTCGTGACCTGTAGTTTGAAAAAATGGTGCTTTATTGCTGGAGGGAGGCTTGAAAAGATGAAACAGCTTAAATTGATCTATAGCTAGGGGAGTAGAGCATGTTAGCTTTTGATCATGAAATTTTAAATGGGGGCTTGTCATGAGAGCTTCTGGCAATAAGTGCAGTGTGAAGGATATGGAGGCCTGTAGTCTGTTTCTTGTTTGAAAATTTCTTTTGTATCTGATATAGTCCATATGTCATTTTTAAAAAACTAGCGTAAGTGGATTGCTTATTTGTAAATAATCAGAGCCTACTTCGACTTAGGAAATTTTTTTACAGTCATTTTCTGAGGACCTTGGAATCTGCATTGTAACAAGTCGGAAAATATTAAGGTTTGAAAACCATTTCCTTAAGAAGAGCCCCAAGTCTTAAATAAGGACAAATTATTGGAGGTGATTTCTAGGTTTTGTAATTGCTTTTATGTGAAAAAGTTTGATTACCTTTGTTAAACTTTTGATTCTTATTCTTACTCCTTTAAAAATGTGTATTTTATTTTCTATCGTTTTGTCTGCTATTATGTATTTGTGTTAATTCTAGCTTATTGCTTCTCATTTTTCATATCAAGGATTGTATGTTTATTATATTTATCATTTAAACTTTTTCTTATTTCATTATTATGCAGGCAAGTATTTTTCTTTCAAAAAACTATCTTAAAAAACTACCATTTATTTCTATAATTTTTGTAATTGCCAAGAGGAAGTACAATCAGAAGAATGTCATCTGAGTGAATGGCCTATCTACCTAGCATGGGAGATGCACAGATTTTTGTAGTACTATGTCTTCAGTGATTTTTGTTCTTCCTCATCAATTGGCATAATTTCCTCCCATATCGATTCTGGCAATTTGTATTACTTCACCAATTGGATGTCAGCAAAAATTATTGTTCAATAAAAGCTCAATAAATCCTTGAATTGGGAATATGTGAGAACTCAAGCGATCCTGCTAGAGTAAACACAGGAGGATCATTAAAGTATCCTTCAAGGCAAGTTCCAGTTAAGTGTGACCTGCCAGTGAGACCAGTTTAAACTGATTCTAGATGATCACAGCTACATGAGTGACCCTGAGGCACATCAGCATAGGATCTGTCCAGCTCACTAAGGCCCAAACTCAGGATAATGAGCAGATATATGTTGGTTGTTCTTTTAAAACTTTGTTTTGGAGTAGTTTGTTCTAGAGCAACAGATAATGGAAACAGAAATTGGTGTTTCTGTTAAGGTACTGCAGTAACAAAAGCCTAAAACATGAGATATTATTTTTGAGATTATATGTCATCTATCAACTGAAAAAGTGTTCAACAGTTTGGTGGTAAAGACTGGGGAAATGACAGACAGACATCTGCTAATGGGAGCCAGAAAGGTAATAAGGAAACTGTTCTTGGATGGTGGTTCATGTTTAATGGTCCTGAAACAAAATTCTTCTGCAAGAACTTGGAAAGTAGAAGATATATATATAATAATCTTACGAGTTTGGCTAAGGAAATTTCTTGAAAAATATTGAAAGTGTCACTTGGCTTCCGATGTCCTTCGGTGAGGTGTGGAAAGAGAGATATAAATTTAAAGCAGTAATTCGAGGGAATACAGAGTACCTAAGACTTTATGGGCTGGAGAATAAAATTATTTTCCACTTCTAGTCTCCAATAGCCAAAAGATTCTCAAACTAAGAAATGGTTTGGAGTAAACATTAAATTTATAACGGAGGACTTTGTGTAAAAGCTTACAAAGATTTAAGATGGTCCTTAGTAGATCTTTTCAGTTAGACAATAAGTTTTAAGACTTTTAAGAACTTTGTACCATGGATATCTGAATCTTCCAAAGTAGAGAGAGTTTTATTTTGAAAAAAGTAATTTAGATTTGGTAAAGGCAGGGAGGGCTGGGCGAAGTGATCACTAATTAGGTTGATCAGAAATCTGCATGGTTTTAATGGAGTTGGAATAGTTTATACTAAAAGGTACAGTGAGTTTTAAGAGAAGGCCTTTGTGTCCCTAAATTGGTATAAATAGGAAGTTTTCTGTGGTTTCAGTACAAGATTTGTATCAGTGACCACTGTGTAGGAGACCACTATTTTCCCTAATGCTGTAATGTGCTTGCCAGTTGCAAGGGTGACAGTTTCTGTGACAAGAGTCACATAGACAAAACATGTAAAGGCATGTCTGAAACACAGTGACTCTTAGTGCTTGTGAGGTACAAATTCAGGACTTTGTTCTTTACCTGATAAATGATTATAAGCTTTGATCGCAGGTCACTGTGAACTCTGAATACTGTTAGTATTCCACTTGAAGAAATCTATCCTATCACTATGCTGTATCCTTGCTTTTGATGGCCTTAGGAATATGTAATCTCTTTGAGCTTCGCATTTAGGTTAAGATGATACAACAAGTGTATG
Organism: Ctenodactylus gundi; assembly: GCA_004027205.1. NCBI lineage: Eukaryota > Metazoa > Chordata > Mammalia > Rodentia > Ctenodactylidae > Ctenodactylus > Ctenodactylus gundi. The sequence continues at coordinate 1,315,789 of PVKB01000004.1, read as the reverse complement.
GTGGAGAAAAGGAAGGGAGCCTCTGTCTCTCAGCAAAGTGCCGCCTGTTTTCCCTGCTCAGGGGATTCTAAGTGTGTACTTTCATTGCTGTGTTACTAGTCATACAGTACCTATAATAACCCTTTGGTGCTGGACATGACCAAAAGTTCAGAGGAAGAACTAAGATCCATGAGGAACAATAGAGTAGGAAACCATTTCAAGAGAAAAGAAAACAGTCCAAATAAAAGAGCATTCCTGGGGAATGTATGTTGCTTGTTATGCATGTTGGTGAATATTTTTAAAAATAAAGATGCAGCAACAAGTTCAATGATGAGAAATTACAGGAACTAAAACCCATGATCTTACATGTACTGAGTTGTTTACAAGTACTGTGATACAACCTGGTTCATTGGGTCCAGAGGGCAGAGCTTTGGTAGTTAATACACTAATGCCCTTTGTGAAATATCAAGAAATATACAGACAGGCTTGTTAGATGCTTGTCTTCTTTGGAACACTGCTGTCTTCATACGGTAGCTGTCTGAGTCATTCCAATGAGACTAGCTAAAATTTTAGCTAAGGGTGACCGAAGTTCAGAATCATAGGCCAATAAATTGTTACTTTTTATTGTTCTTAGTTTTGTAGTTTTTTTTTTTTGCTTTTTTTTGCAGATAGAGGAATAAATATACTTTTATACCTTACATCTATAACAATTGCTTTTCAATTCAGTTTAGTAGCTTATTTCATACACATTCAAACCTCTTAGTTCTAAAAAATTTGATCCATGTAATTCTGGGGCCCTGAGGACCAAAATTTCTATTGATAGCATTAAATTGGTGACTCTTAAAAAAATGATGCAGCAGCATCAACTTCAGTGATGAGGAGCTATAGGATGTAATATACATGGTCTTACCTGTACAGGCTTAGTTACAGGTGCTATGTACGTATAAGCCTTGGGAAATACATTGCTACATTATTGTAGCTATTGAGGAATTGATCTTTTTGGAGTTACTAACTTCTGGGAAAGTTATCCAAGCAGCATCCTGAAACCTTGCTGTTGGTTACACTATGTTGTTTGCTTTGCTGGCCACATTACTATGAACACTAATTTTTTAGTTCTTACAGGGCATTTAGAGAACGTGGTTTCTTCTTGCCAATAAGGACTTACTGGTGAATGAGAAACCTCACACATTTTTATGAAGGAGTTAAAGATCTTTAGTGCATAGATGTATTTTGGAGGGGGCCTTTCCACATTACTGTCTTATATTAATAAAAAAACCTATCTTTTTGTTAATATGTGGAAATATGTTTCATTAATTTTGCATGATCTATTTCTTGTCATGATTAATTAGAACAGTAAACTAGAACAGATATTTCAACGTCTGTTGCATTAGCTAGGACACATTATACACGTATCTAGTGGTAGTCATTGTATTGTTGCACTTTGCCAGAAGGGTTGCCAATTTTAATCTTGTAATCATGTTGCAGTGATCTGAATTAAGGGATGTATAGACAATAAAGAGGTTGTTAAGATACAAAATATAATTGTTCTTATGTAAAAATTTGCATATTGATTGATGAAAGTTTAGGAATATAGAAAATTATTCAAATTAAAACTCTATACCACCTTCTAAATTTAGCTATTTTAATATTATATAATAATAATAGTAGCACAAAAGTATTGAACAGTAATGATTTTCCAGCTATTATATAGTGTTCACTTTACATGTATTAATTTAATACCTCCAAAACTGTTAACTATTATTAATCCATTTTGCAGAAAAGGAAATAGGGTCAGATCAAATAATTTATTGATTGTTACATAGATTTATGCTCAGACTTCTGACTTCTAGTTTTGCATTTATAAGTGCTATAAATTACTTTATTGTCTCCACAATTTCTCCTTTTCTTTATTCATTCTTTCCTTGCTTCTTTCCTTTTCTTCCTCTTCTTTTCTCTGTTCTTCCGTCAGTGAATTGGATTGTACCAACTTTTTTCATTTGTAATGTTCTCTATTGTCAAGCATATCTGTATCATGTATCTCTATGAAATGTGAATTTTAATCATTTCTAAATCCATGTGCCACATGGTTTTACCATTGCTAAACCAACTGCAGTGTAATTGGCTTTCTATTTCTATTGGTGCAATAATCTCTCCTTATCAGAGTTTACTGTTTCAGACTCCATCATTTCACCATAGTTCTTGTTAGAACCTTTTATGAGAAGGCTACTATGAGCCTGACATTCTACCACAGTGCTGTTATTAGTAATTTCAGTTCCTCTCATCGTGTTGGCATTTTGTCATTTCACATTAGCAAAAGAATGATTACAGTAAAATGAGGTATTTATAGAATCACCATTTCATGTAACTTTTACTACAGTTCATTGTTATAATAATGGTTCTGTTTTGCTATTGTTGTTGCTAATATCTTAACTGTGCCTAATTTATAAACTAGACTTTGTCATAGATGTGTATGTATAAGAAAAAACATAGTGTATGTGATGTCTGGTATCACTTAAGGTTTTAGATCCTACGGAGGGTCTTGGAATGTGTCCCCTGTAGATTAGGGAATATTATTTTATTGAAGTTGGCACAGTTATTCACTATTATAAATGATATATGGTGACCATCTTTGTACATCTATCTTTACACATATTTCTGATGACTTCCTTAAGTTTTGAAATATGATGTTTCTAGGTTTAAGGATAAGATGATTTTACAGAATTTGAGTACATTTAAAAGTTAAACTTTTGATTATTTTTGAATTGGATTAATGGTTGTTGTAGAGGGTCAAGTATTAAGGAGTATGGTTTATAAATACCCTTTCTGTGAGAGAAGTACTCCATTTGTAAACAAATCTTTGTTCAGACTTGGGTATAGTTATAGTCCTTTTTCTGTGCACACCAGTGAGACAAATCTAGGAGCTGTGTAACTTACAATGAACCATGAGTAGCAGTGGTACAAACAGCATTTTAGATCTTGTTGTCCATATTCTTTCAAAGGTATGACATCTGAAAATAGAAATTATATATTCAGAGTGTAGATTTATTGTAATTGGATGTCTTGCTTCTCGGCTAGTATGGCTGCCTTGAACAAAAGTATTAAATAAGTAGTACCATCACAGTATCTATCTATCTATCTATCTATCTATCTATCTATCTATCTATATTTATCTGTCTATCATTTTTGGCATTATTGTGGTTGAATAGCCTCTTAGAGTTTTGGGATTATGTATGGGTATGACTACAATACCTACCTAATGTTTTTTAACTATAATAATTTATCCCTTATTTGTTTTTTCTGAAGTAATGATGCCCCAAAAGAATTTTGAGAGTTACTGTTAGATCTTCATGCTTGCTGGTAGTTAAATGCACAAAATTTAGTATTTGAATTTTGTAGATTGCATGTAACCAGTTTGTTGTGGGGGAAGGGTTAGGAATACTGTTTATCAGCCTGAAAGATCAAAAGATCAACTGTTGTTCCTAAAGAAGTTAAATCCAGGTCTCCTTGATGGAATTTAGGCAATGAATCATAGACTGTGAAGTTATTTTCCAAAATTAGAAAGTAAGCAAAAAAAAAAAATAGGAAAAATCCTAGAATAATAACATTTATTGATTGATAACTTCAGTTGAATATTAAAAGAGAAGAAATCTATCCAGTTTTTGTTTAATTCCCTAGGGGAGTTTTATTTTTCTAAATTAAAGCATAAATTCCCTTAAAACTGTCACATGATTTGAACTTGGACATAAGCTGAGAATTTAGGATATCCCGACGATTATATGTGTTTGTAGGAGGAATAAAATCCTTTAGCACAAAAATCCTTGACCGGACATAAACATTAAAGCCCAGTTTTTATGTTGTATTAATTTGAAAAGCATGTTCCATATTGACTATTTCTAGTTTTAGCATAATAACCAACAACATAAGAATATCACTTTTTAAAAATATTGTTGAACTTTGTTAACTTGTATAGTTATTCCTAGACGGCACTGTATAGTGCTTATGTCAGACCAAAACATATAAGATGGTTTTAAATTTAACTTAGAATCTTTCTAAAACATATACTTGTTTATCATAAATTTAAAAAAAGTATGAAATGTAACTGTACCAAAAAAGAAAACATGTTATAATTCATCAAGAGCTAAGATGCTTAAGATTTTTTAATGTGCCTTTTCATATGTGTATATCTGTTTTAAAAATGAACTTAAAATATAACAAGGGGAGTACTTTTATGTATATCAACATTTATAATAATATTTATATATATTAAAATTATTTTGGATTAATTCTAGAGAAAAAACAATTGAGGACCAAAATAAAAAAGGCTGTTTTTATCAGTTTAAAAGAATTAGTCAAACCATGAAAAATTTAATACTGAGTTATAGAATTTGCTACCTAGAGACTTCCAGCTTAATATTTAAAATGATAAATTTGCATAATAATATATAAAGAATTAGTTTTTGTCCTAGAATCTTGTGGTAGAAATGTACTTGATTTGTTTCATTTTTATTCTGATGTTACTTGTTATCATCATAGTTCTACTCTGTGTCATGTACTATGTCAAAGTTTCATGGGTTGAGTCATTTAATTTTCATGGCAACCCTATGGGATAGGTAGTACTACAGTCACCATTTTATAGGTGAAGAAATGAAGTTTAGAATGATTGTGGTTTGCTACATTGATATGGTTAGTGAGGAAATGGAGACAGAGCTTCAGCAGTTTTCTCTCTTTAGAAAGCATTATTGGTTTTTTTTTTTTTTTTTTTTAAGTGGTGGCGATTAAATCCAAGGCCTTGTACCTGGTAAGCACATGCTCTGCCACCGGGCTACACTACACTTCCAAGTTTGATTTTAATCTTAGTGATTAGTGATAGTAGCAGAGAAGACTATGTTGAGTGTTAGAATGCAGGTTTGGGAGTAGAGAAGCTGTTGGCTTTCCTTTGTTCTGTTATTCCTTTGTGTTCTCAGCAGTTTGGGCCTTACTGGAAATCTTTACTAATAGCAGGACTATCACAGTCACACACAGTCATACATTTTGAGCTAAAGGTAGAAACTGAGAGATTCTTTGACTTTCTTTTTTTACTTTAAAAATTTTAAGTGGTCTATAATTTTGATATGGTATCTGGGACTCTAGGATTTAAAATAATAACAATACAAAGAAATGTAGGCTAGTCTTACCAGATCATGAAAGTTACGATTTTTAATTTAAAATTTTTGTTTGTAACTTCTTTGATTTAAAATGATTACTTGCTCTCTCTGAGGCATGCATTGCCATTCCCATAAGGAAAAGCAAGATATAAAATTTCTACGCAATAAGATGGTTAATTTTTCTAAGATAACATCATCCAATATAGATGTTATTAATTTCCCATATAAAATTTTTATTTTGATGTCATTGAATTATTTGTCTTTTTAGAAATTGTTTTAGAAAAATCAGGAAGTACTTTATTCTCTTTTCCTAAAGCTTTTTATTGAAATACAAATAACTGGTGTTTATTACACTGTAGAAATTATTTCCAAATTCCAAGTTTTTCTTAATATGCTACTCATATTCACAAATGAGCAATGTTTCTATTTTGTTTTGCTTTGATTAGCGTTATTTTATCATGGGTAATACTCACAGCACAGTTGACCACTATTACTACTAATATTTGCATTGCCTAACCTGATGACAAACAATGTCTTACGATATTTAGTTTTCCAGAATGTTTTCAGTGACACAGGTGTACACATTGATCAGATAGTATACATTCCATAGGAAACATACTTTTATATTTAGATATATTTTTAAGAAACTTCACTCTTTCAAGTACAGAAATAATGTTTTATAGTGACTCTTTGTGGAATTAAGCATGCAAAAGTGGGTAAGATAGGAAGATACACTTGTGTTGAAGAGTCGTACCGGTTGCAGATACTTACGTGCTATCACTGTCGTTCACCTCCATTGCTGTGGAGTACAGGTGGAGGAAAGGAATGGCAAAAGAAAATTCTGTTGCTTTCTTTATAAAATCAAACACAATCTTCCAGGAATTAACTGATGTTTCTAGTACTTTACTATTTGAGGTCAGACATGGTTCCTTCAGGGATTACCCCCTACTTAAATCTGTTGTTTGCTTTACTTTACCTTTCCCCCCCAAAAGTTAGCTTTAGAAAAGTTGAGAGGATAAGTGATTGTATAAGGGAAAGATGGTTCCAACTGGCAAGATTTAGGTCTGTGAGGATTTTTGATGACAAATTTCCGCTCAGTCATGTTATTTTTTGTCAAGTAGTCAAATGAGGTGACTCACAGGGAATTCAGCACTAAGGTACAGATTTGAAAATTATACAACTTGTGAGACTCTTACCGTTGCCTCCCAAAGTGTGGGGATTACAGGCCTGTGCTTCCAGGCCTAATTCCTAGAGCACCTTACTCTTTGAATTGAGATCATTTTCTGTTTTCCTGGATGGAGCACTAATGTGTACTCTGTATAAGTGGATCCTTTCTGAATATTCTGTTGGGAGGAGTGAATCACTACTTTCTCGTATTTTTTAATTCCTTATAAAGCTTTGCATAGCTCTTTATAGTTTAGTGAAGATTCAAATACATACTTTTCTTTCAAATAAGAATGGTAATTTATTTTTTTTCTCATTTGTGAAGAATACCAATGAGCCTTTTGAAAACTCATCATTTGTAGCTACTTTTGAATAGCATTTTATTAAAAGTTACTGTATTAGAAATGTTTTATTGCAATCCACTCAAGCTGTGAAGGCAAAGAATTATGAATATAAAGATTGAAAAATACAAGTGTTAGATGTGTCTTGTCTTCATTTTCTAGCCCTCTTTGAATCCTGGGGGAAGCCAGTCATCAGATGTGGTACTTTTAAACCACTGGAAAGCAAGGAATTTTGAAGTACAACGTGGTGACATTGTGTCATTGGTGTAAGTAATTAAAAAGCTTCCTGTATTTGTATTCTGTTGATGCTGATTTAACTAGAAATATACTAATATTAACATATGACCAATTATTAGTGAGTGCAACTTAAATATGTCTTTAAAAATCAACTTTGAAATATAAAAAAGATTTTCTTTTACAGTTAAGATATGTCAGTTCATTGGCATACTTGGATTTGGTAAAATGTGTTTAATGAAATAGAAGTGATTATCCTGATGGTACAAAATACAACCATTTGCTAATATTTTGGAATATTTTGACGTTTTGCTTCTTGCTGAGGAACTTTTCAATGTTTTCTTAGTTTTTTAATAGTAAAAATATTTTACAAATAATTATGATTTTAGGTAACATTTATATATGTCAGGTGTTTGTAAAAGGAAGTTTAGAAGATAGGTACTGGAGGCTTTTGTTTGGAACCAAAAGGTGGCACTGTTTCTCTGTTCAAGTATTGTAGCTGGTCAGGAACAAAATTTTATTCCACTCGTAGTTGTAGAAAGGAATATCAAAGTGTGCGTAATTGACACAATGATAAAACACATAGTCCTGGTACATGCTTGAATGGTTTAGATGTCATATTTTTGTTTGTTTTAAAAGTAAATTCATACTGAGAAGACTGCAACAGAACTTGCTTAATTTTTTTCTGATGTTGGCTATTTGTAAAAATATTATAATGTGATTCTCATTATGTCACTCAGTTGGAGTGGCTACTGTAGCAGTTGACTGTTTTAGTGGTCATAAAATCTGCTATTGACTGACTTTTTAAAATTTATATTTCTTATTCTTGAATTAGAATGATTTTTCTTGTTGGATGATAATTTATAATTGGTGAAAGCATACCTGTATCTACTTGTTCATACTGTCCTTTGGCTAATGCTTTATGGAAATACACATTCTATAAGTCTACCTGTTTTGAGACTGTTCTTCCAGGGAGCACTTGAAAATACTGTAACCAAATCTGGTTAGTAGTTAAAGAAATAAATAAATTTGAGTGGAGTTTTAGGTGGTTGGCATCCAAGGATGGAAATTAAATGCTTCTCAGGTTTTGAGTGCTTTCCTTAATATTAACCTATTCTTAGGAGTGTTTTTTTTCTTTTGCCATTCAGAGTATATTTTTGCAATTTCCTAATAAACCTTTTCCATGCTTCCTAAGCCTGTTGTATGCTAAGCCTTTAGTTTGACAAGGTTACATTCTCACTTAGTCGGTGATGGAGCATATTACCAACCAAGTGAAAGAGGTCACACTATACGCAGACAATTGTCAATTGTGCAGTTTTTTTTTTTCCATGAGGAACATGCTGACTATCTCTAAGCAAGTACATTTGAATACGGATTTGAAAAGTATAAAAAGATTCCTTGAAACTCAGGTTGTAGATATCTGTAAAAATATCTCAGAATGTTATTATGTAGACAAGAAAACATTGTTCTTAAAGGTAAATACTGAAGAGATTAACATCTGTTATATAAATTCTTAAAATGTTTCACATTTGGATTGTTATAGTAAATTATAGCTACTGTAGGTGAATTCTATATTTAATAAATCAGCTATGTGCTATATCTTTTCTTGTACAAACAATATATATGTTCTTTTATGTTTATTGCTAGCAGCAGACATTTGCATACATATCGTACATATCAATCTAGCTTTAACATAGATACTAATTATTTGTTGGTGGATTTGGGTATCTTATGTATTTATTCCCTTCCCTTCCCTTCCCTTCCCTTCCCTTCCCTTCCCTTCCCTTCCCTT